>JAOCPS010788257.1:0-10228 GCA_025505425.1 Graphium colonna
ATTCGGCGGGGCATTAATATCTATGTCCAATTTATTGCACACTTGCGATTCGCTGATGGCAGAAAATTTGTAAATCCTGAAAGTTAAGTTTAACTGTCTGAGCGATTTTTTAAGACGACCTCGGGATGAACCTTGACAAGACAAAAATCATGTGTCCCCGAGACAGGTATTCGTAAATGGCTCTTTACTTAAAGTTGTGCAGGAATATACCTACCTTGGCTAAACTAATCAACTAGGCCGGCACAACTTTGAGAAAGAGGCCAACCAAAGGATACGCGTAGGCTGGGCGGCATTCGGGAAGCTACAACATATTCTCGAATCATCAAAACCACAATTTCTTAAGTCCAAGGTATTTAACCAGTGCATCCTACCAGTAATGACCTGCGGAGCCGAAACGTGGACGGTCTGGTCCGTAAACTTAAGGTCGCTCAGCGGGCAATGAAGCGCGTAATGCTCGGGGTTTCTCTGGCAGTCAAAATCCGAAACGAAGTTATTCGCCAGAGAACTAAGCCTAGTCTAAACTAATTTCCGACATTGCGTGGAGAATTAGCACGCTGAAGTGGAAGTGGGCTGGTCATGTCTCCAGCCGTACCGATGGTCGATGGAGCCGACACGTGTATGAGTGGAGGACGCCCTGCAGCACGATGGACTGACGATTTGAGAACAGTGGCGGGTAGCGGATGGATGCGGGCTGCCCAGAACCGGAATACTTGGCGCGCTCTGGGGGAGGCTTATGTCCAGCAGTGGACGGCGATAGGCTGATGTTGTTGTTGTATATGTCTTACTGGGCACCTAATTCATACATTACCTGACATATTCTGTACAACAAATAGCTTATTTATCAAAACTTATCTTGGGTTGGAAATAAGGTTTAACTAGACTTACGCCATTTGGAATTTTTATTTTATGGTAAGGAAGACAAACGAGCAGACGGTTCACCTGATCCCGTCGTCCATAGACACTCGCACCATTCGGAGAGTTATAAGTGCGTTGTCAACCTGGATAGAATAGGTTTATTAGATAGGATTAAGGATTTGGAGGGGATAAGAATAGGAAAAGAAAAGGGTAGACATGGCCATCCGGCATCCCCAATAGTCATGCATACTTTATTTTATGCTGACTTTATAAAGGGCAGTGGTACTTCCCCGGGCGAGCACGGCCGTAGAAATGCAGTAAAAGCTGTGAAAGGATGTTATGCTCTACCACCTGTCATATTAATTTAACGCTGCTATTTTTCTATTAAAGAATGCTGGGCTTATTAATTTAAGCCTTAAGCGATTCATCATTTAGTTTGGCTTAATATAGTAGGTATTATTATTTTTTTTTTTTTTGGGAAGGAGGCAAGTGAGTAAGCGGACACCTGACTTGAAGCACTCCCGAAGCACCGAAGGAGTTATATGAGCGTTGCCGGTCTATAAGCCTTTTTTTTGAAGGTCCCTAAACAGGGTCACTGACGAGGCAAATGGCTCGCACGCCTTCGTAAGGTTTGGGGGGGGGAGTAGGGTTGCCACCTTTTTTTGGGCCAATAAAGTACATTGGTCTTATATAAGATTAAAAAAAAGTATATCACGTAAAAATAAAATGGGATATATTTTAATTTATCATTTTGCTTAAAATACATTCCTTATTACTTTCAACAAATAATTATTAGGAAATGGGGCCATTTTTATATGGCATACCGTACCAAATTGGATTGGATCAAGTTCAAACCATTTTTGTAAGTGTATTTTCTTATTGGTTTATGTTTAGTAAGTTTAGTTTTTTCCCTCATAAAATCCTTTTTTTCATTTGTAAAACCGAAAAAAAAATTCAGGAAAAACGCCCCAAGTTAGGATGACTAAACGCAGAATGTGTTGAGTTGAGCCACCGTCCAACGCGTGGATGTCGTGGCGTCCATTTGAAGTTGATTTCGGCCTCAAGTAGCCGTCCAGGACGTCTCGTCAGTCCGTAAGGGCGTTCCCCAAGGGCGTTGTAGATTATTTGTTAGTAAACATCTAAACTCTTAATTAAAGGTAGCACAAAGCACTTGTAATTATTATTTATCCCCGCCTTCCCTCTAAAAATAAAAGAAACCATAAAATATTAATTTTATTAATAGTAATATTGAACCGCCTCCATGGCCTAGTGGCTTGCTTCTCAAACCGGAGGTCGTGGGTTCGAATCCCGCGGGAGAACAATAATGTTGCTGTTTCTTGGTTGTTTTAGGGCATTGCGAGCTGATCAACCGATTGCCTGAAAAGAAAGATGATCCATGCGTCGGATGGGCATGTAAAAAGTCGGTCCTCGGGATGTCAGTGCCTTCAAATAACCTGACAACTAATCCAACCGTCGAATACAGTTTATCCCTTTGGGTTACGGAAGTCAGATGTCAGTCGCTCCGTAAAATCTGATATTCAGGTAATATTTGGTTGGATTAGAAGCCGACCTCATATAATTTGGGAATAAGGCTAGAAGAGTAGCAATATTGACAACACTATCCACCTATCAACTATCTTGGAACATAATCCGGGACAAGTACGTAAATGAGTAAACATTATTAGTACCACGGCTGGGTGGCTAACGGATACAATCCATAGAGGTGGTCTCTATGGATTGTATTCTTTAATAAGTATTTCGGATTTTTGTATTTTGTTTTTATAACAATTTTTGATAACACTATTAAGTAATTATTTACGTAACTATAAAAAAAATATTGTTTTATTGAAAAAAAAATATATGTTTGTTTTCATAGAAAATTATAAAACCGACTTCAAACGCCTTAAAAGTGTACTTTCAAAGCATATCTTCTCCGTTATTCTAATTTTGAAAACAAATTGCAAATTTGATTTTAAAAAAAAAAATTGTTGGACCATTGTGGAAGTGTACTCTATCAGATACAAAAATATTTATTGACATTTCATAATTTGTGTATATGTGCAAACATTCCATTTTTTTTATTTTTATTTAAAAAGAAAATTTTATAGGGTTATTTATAGAGAATGTTCTATCATATAAAAGAAATTGAGATTGGTTCATAACTGACGGAGATACGCGCAAAAATACATAAAATCAACCTTGTTATTTTGATTTAAAAGAAAAACTGCTAAATAGATTTTCCTGAAAATTTTGTGACCATTTCGGAAGAACCTTATAAGATGATAAAATATTTTTTAAAATCGGTCTATAAATAACAAAGATATGCCCAAATCTACATAAAAAATATGAACATTTGAATTGAGAACCTTCCTCTTGAAGTCGATAAAAACATACAGTGGCCAGTACTAGCCAACAATTAAATGTCTTCTAAGGTACATTTGCGTAATGTAGTATAAAAAAATGGTTATCTGTTAAGCCAGTTTCCGGACGATAATTTTACGTGATAACGCCATAAGACGAACACTTCGGCCAATCGTGCCTCTCTATCGCTCTGCGCTCTCGCTTGCACATTCGGCGTAACGTAACAATGAGTCATGCTTTTCAGTGCATGTAGCCGACGCGATCAATTTATAAGACGTTATCACGTCAGAAAATTTTAATAAGACTTTACCGGTTGTAAACAGTTAAGTACTTATCAATGAATGTTGCTGATGTGCAATAAATCATTAATATGCAAAACAAACACTGTGAGTGACATCAACTACCCTGTTTCAATGTCCACAGATTTGACGTGGGAACATGCATTCTGCGAGGAGGCTGACTACCTATTCGCCAATAATGCCCTAGTACCAAGAATTCTTTTGCATCATGACCAGAATCATATAGTAATTATTTTCATAATTTTATAAGACCTTATGGCTTTATGGATTTGACTTTAAGCGTGCAATTTATTTTAAAATATAAAAGTCTGAATTTTGCTGTGCCTACATGACGTTTGCGCAATCTGTCATAGTGATGTGGAATGCAATAGAAGCTATTTTCTATGAATCAATTTTTCGAATTTATCAAATATCTTCGAAGCCCGTGCTATTTTTTTACAAAAATAACTTTTGTAGTAGTTAATATAACAAGGCTAGTCTCCAAAAAACATGTTTGAACTTGACACAACTTAGTAAGGTTTGCCATATAAAAAAGCATTGTCCTTTCTCATGTAAACCGGCGCGATTTTGATAAGAAGCGCTTTCTGTCATAACCGATCGAAGGCCTTCACTACGTCCAAGCTATAGCAATAGGTCAGGCATATAAGTAGATCACCTACT
This sequence comes from Graphium colonna, assembly GCA_025505425.1. Lineage (NCBI taxonomy): Eukaryota > Metazoa > Arthropoda > Insecta > Lepidoptera > Papilionidae > Graphium > Graphium colonna. Next base: position 4,176 of record JAOCPS010788257.1, read on the forward strand.
GATACATCAACGGAAACCGTATTTGCGGTCGTTGGTAGGCATGCATTTCAGTGATTTTTCACTTGCTATCGGTTATATAACGTTCTCTTTGTATGCAACGACAACGTTATATAACCGATAGCAAGTGGAAGAACAGTGAAACGGCCCATGCCTAGTCGTTGGTCAGTTGATATTCTTAAAATATCTAAGGAGTTGTTTGTTGATCATTGACACTATTAATTTTGAAAACAAGGAGATAATGGCAGATAGTATGTTGCATCCGAGATATCTTTTTTTGGGTTCGATTACCCTAAAACCGTTTTCCATGATTACGGGGCCCCGTTTACGTTGTAGAATTCCTGATAAAGATGCGTTAGGGCTTGTGCCAATTCTGGAAAGCACGTCTTCAACATGATAAATATGATTAAGATAAGATTACTTTCATCCAAACATATTGAATAGTACACGCAATCAAAAAAGCGATCACAAACTTTTCGAAACATAATTATCCATGCCATTTATTCGTCGCGCCATCGTTTGGTGAGACAATGTCACGGATTCAAACTTTTCCGCCAATTGCGGCTGCATGAATTTGCAATTGCAATTCCCATCACTAAATGGTTTCTTAGCTCAGGCTTATTGTAGTGAGACTTCATATGAAGCAGCCAAACTATGTTCATTCTCTTGAAAACATACTTGTTTCCTGTATTGGTTTTTTTTTGTACTCAGCTACCATAACTTTTCTTCGTGTAACGAGGCATAATGTCGTTTAACATTATATACTTTACTTACAAACAAAACTTTGAACTTTATTGTTATTGTTGGATATAAAATAGTCAAATTGCTATTTATCATTGAATACACGGTTTTCTTTACTTAACTTCCGCTTCTTCACAGACATTTTGCTTAACAGTTCTATTTACTGAAACTCTAAGCGGCCAACGTAATAACAAACTTAAAAAAATTAAAAACCATTAAATACAGATTAAAAAACTTGTTGCCAGAAGAGAAAACAATTTGCCCATCAATTTATTTGGGATTACAAAAAAAAATTATAATATTCTCTCCACTAAACTGTTAGGTTTTAAGCAAAGAAAATAAAAAAATGGCGGGCAGCATTATAAACCTATTTGATTCAATTTTCCATGTTGATAACACGACAACGCACACGCAACTCGGGATCATTTAACAGCAATTAAACCGCCTACTCGTTTGTCATCCTTACCATAAAAAAGTAACCATAAAGTGGTAGATACCAATGGTGAACCGTAAGCACGGGTATAAACTGTTTGTATTTATTCTGTTGTACAAAATCCCTTTACAATAATATTAAACAGTTTTAATGATAACAACATTACATAAACACACATAACGACAATAATTATGTAAATTAACACTCCTTAAGGGGCATTAGTATAGGTAAAAATAAATAAATTATTGCAAATTTTACTTTAAACACAACGTGCTATAAACGAAATCAGCGCTCTATGTTTTATGTGTACTTTATGATCAACTACAATTTTAATCCTGAATTTGTGTGTATTGACAAAGATGACTAATTTACTTTTTACATCGAGACGTACCAATCTTTCCATCCACCTAAGTTTTTAAACCTAAAATAATGAAATGGCGACGATCACATGCTACGACTCGCGCAGAGTGGCACGACTGTTTACCAGCTGTCTGCATAATCCCACGATGCAAAACGTAACCTAAAAATAACCAATTTTGTTTCTTTTGAAAAAGCAAAGGCGATTCTCAGATTCTACCTAAGTTATCAGTTCCATATGTCTATTTCCTCCTTTTACTCTAATAGGATTGATTTGCAATAAAAATTTTTACAAACCCATAAACCGTCTTGCTTTTCAGTAAATTGGATCATGTGTCTGCAAAGACATGGCATACGAAAACATCATTTCAAAGTCGAAATCATGATATATTAAATCCTAGCGAAATTTAGATTTTTCCGGCTAGTCTTAAAAAAATAAACAAGTTACTATATAATATTTTAAACAAATTTACATAGGTCATATAAGTACAACTTTTAAGTTGTTTGTGAATAAAATGGTTCAGTAGTGTATAAGACAAATAAATGTGAAATATTTCCGTGACGTATAAAACTAATATGAGACTAATGGTTCTAAATTTAATTTTATTATTTGAATTGCCATGATATTCGATAGTGGTAAACTTTCTGGATTAATAATAGAACGTTATGTAACTATTGCTATCCGTAGAGACGAGAAGATACCTAAATAAACAAAATTGTGGTGCATTATTAGGTGTACTTTTTTGTAGGCCGAAAGTTATTTTGCCTACATTGTAATAAAAAAGTTAGTAAAGCGTTGACAGTTGACATTGACAAAATGATTTGACAGACAAAGTGCCTTTTTATTGTCAGTTGCTTTTAATATGTTCCCCATGTTGAAGTTTTCGAATTAACTTTAAGCACAGTTTATTTTGGTTTCTAATCTTCAATTTTTTTCTAATCTGCTAAGATCAAGTAATCGATATTATCACTTAATATAAAAATGGAAGTAAAAATTGGACCTAACTCTGTTGACGAACCGGTATGCAACATAAAAAATTAAACGTATTCATATATATGACTACTTTAGCGTTAAATTATTAACCATTGCATGTGTTTCAGAATATTTTGTACAAATTACAACGAAAAATAAAAGTATTTAACACAAACAACCCATTACCCAACCTTGGTTATAATTTAGTGGCTAGCTCTAGTAAATATGGAATTGTATTCGTTGTAGCGCCGAATAGCACGTTATCAGGTAAATATTGAATTATATTTCTATCTTATTTTCTTTATAAGAGAAGGTAGCTTTTAAGTAACTTTACTGTCAACTTAATGTTAAGATGAATTATTTGTGCTTTCATAACTATGTGAAACTTTATTTCATTATAATTTCATTATTGAAAGTATAGAAAAGCTATATTTACCAAAACATTAGTATTCTTATTAGGTCCCATATTTATACTTTAACAAAATAAAGATTGAATAAACATAATAACCGATGATGGTAATTGAAGGCTATAATTACTTGTGACCTGAGGATATAATTAGCTTCTAAAACTTTTTAAATCCCTACTTTGTTTTCACTACTTTTTTTTGTAAAGGTTGCTTGTGAGTGCATAAACAAATTCGAATATAAAAAAATTAAATCTGAAAAACAGTACATCCCAGTGTAAATTTCCTAACAAACAAGTATTTCCAAGGGTACTCTGCCAGAAGACCCGCTCGTCGCTTCGTTTATGAACTTCTTATTTTCTTCTAGAAAGCTAATAATTTGCACTAAATTTAGCTTTACAAGAGTGTTATCAATTACTTTTCTCTATCAATTAATTTTTTTGTTATGTTGATTTGGCTTATTCATTCCCGGGCAATCATAACCGTTTTTTTATTTAATTACCAACTAAAAAAGGAGGAGGGTTCTGAATTCTATTTTTTTTAAATACATGTTTATGCATACCTCCAACATTTATGTACAAATTTTATAAATTCTTTTTTATTATATATATCCTTATGAAATGGTCCCCTAAAATTATTCTGAAAAATCCTTTCAGTTATTTGTTTTAAAATCATAAATAAACTTGTTTGATAATGCTTTTAAGGTTTTATACATTACTTGTAATAATTTGTTTTAACAGCTTACTACTTAAAAGATCTTATAAATAAGGAATGTGAAGCATCAAATGTAACAGTGAAACTGCTGCTAGAACCAACACATATTGCAGTAAACAGTGATCAGGAATGGTTAGCTCTTATGAGCACAACTATGCTTTTTGTATATAAAATTGCAGATTTTCAAAATCAGGTAAGTGGATTGATAGATATTAATAATTGGTTTATGTCCACAGTACTTCATAGTATCATAAGTATAAAGATCTATTTAGTTTTAAATATTTGGTAAATAGTTGCAACCATGCTTTACTTAGTTTCTTCTTTTTGGCAACAGAAGCAATTGGATTAAGTCCTTGGCATTGGCATGTTTAAGTTAAAAATTTTAAAGTTAATATCAAGATAATGAACCATTTTATATTTCGGTATATTTAAGAGTAGTTTATAAAAGTTTTAATAGTAAAATGATTTTGGTAATTTTTTAAAATCACATTTGTTACGATTTTTACTCATAAATAATTTTAATCAATAGAGAATGTTTATTAATGACACATGTAGTTCAAAATTTGGCAAAATTAGTTTTGTGTAGTTTTCGATAAAAAAAACTTAAATCGGCAATAAATTCTATGGAGCATTACTGACCTGTGAACATAACGCGTCATTGGCTCCTTATTAAGGGTGTCGTAATAGGCTGCTTATATATTCATCATGTACAACTAACTAACCTAACCTAGATACAGTAACAATAGAGTAATGGTCGAAAAAATCAACGGCAGTTACAAGGTTACATGTTTAGCACTTTTGTAATTTCTTTTCATGAAAACATTTTTTCGCTCCATTAAAAGTAATAAAAATTAATTACTTTTAATAAATTAAAAGTAATTATTACTAGTAAATATAACACAATCATGCCTTCGTCAAAGTCCACACTCCATACAAATTACAAAATTTATATTTTTTTTCTCAGAAACTAATAATTTCCGTCAAATTTTGGATTACAAGTGCCTCATAAATAAATATTTTCTATCAATTAAAATTATTTATGAGTAAAAATCTTAAGTTAAGATTTTTTTTAATTTACCCTTGACATTATCCAAAAAATAAAAAAATTATGTTTAGCTAAAGTGCCACATTTACTAGGTAAAGTTTAAAGATTATACCCAATAATATTTTTTAAAAGTTTAAAATAATATTTGTGATGTTGAAAAACTTACATTTGATATCTACTTCTTCCTATTTTTCAGAATGTATTACCATCATTTTCTATTAAACTAGATGTGAATCCTGCAACTGCTGTTTCTTCAGTCCAATGGAACCCATGTGTTTCCGACACCATTGCTATTGCATTCCTTGATGGAACATTACTTGTAAGCCAAGTTAACACCATGCAAGTGAAAAAATTAAATGCTAATGTAAGGTAAGCATAAATTATACTTAAGTAAAACTATACAGAGTGGTATATTCACACTAGTGAATAAACTCTTTAAATAAAGAAAATAAAATAAAAGTAATGTAAATCTTATTTATAGTTTTGATTTATTTTTTATTTTATGACTGTATAGTGCAGATGCGAATATGTAGCCTACAACGTCGCAAATCGTGGGTCTTGATTCCCACTCAGAGCAAATATTTGTATAAACTACAAATAGTTGTTTTGGATCAGTGTGTTTATCTATATGTGGTTTATGGTTGTAAAACTCCCTTGTAACAAAATACTTACATGTTATAATAATGGCAGCGTTTGAAAAAAAAATTTATAACTTCAATTTATCTTGTTTAAAACTTCAAGTTGTGGATTGGTCAAAATGTATGCAGCAATCATTTCCAAAAATGGAAGTTATTTCAGCTTCAATAAAATATTATGTCTTCCATATAGTTAGAAATAAAAATGTTATGGAATGTTTTTATTTTTCTCTACACAACAGTCTAAAGAATCAAGAATTAAAGATTTTATTTGACATATTTTACATTAATGCTTAAGATTCACAATTTTTCAGATGTATTTGCTGGAGTCCGAAAGGGAAACAAATTGTGACTGGCAACAATGATGGTACACTGTGTCAGTACAAACCTGATCTGTCGCCGATGAAAATTGTGCCAGCACCAGACCTTTTTGAAGGGGCTCGAGTTGAGGCTCTTGCAATATTTTGGATATCCACTTACCAATTTGCAGTGGTCTATAAGAATTCTACAGATAGCAGTCGTCCAGGTTGTTATTTTACCATTTACTTATAATAAAATATTCATACATAGTCTGTTCCTGTTAAAGATAAGACAAAAGGTTAACTAGAATTTGCCTATTATACTAATTTTTTTGTGATTTGCATAATGTTAGAAGAAACGGATTTTTCTTTTTTTTTTTTCTTTTTTTTTATGGAAAGGAAGACAAACGAGCAGACGGTTCACCTGATGGTAAGTGATCCCGTCGCCCATGGAC
>JAOCPS010788368.1:0-19316 GCA_025505425.1 Graphium colonna
TAATTATGTTAATTGTTTGATATGGTAATTTGATTATGCTGTTAATTATTATGAATGTTGTTTGCGCCTATAATTGAGGTGACACTAAAATTGTGTTTTGTGATATTTTGTTTTTTTTTACTTCTAATAGTATTCACTATGTTGGTGCTTCTGTATAAATAAATAAATTAATAAATAGTGCTTTGTTTGGTCCCCGTTTTAATAAGACACGTAAAAACAAAATGAAATAACTTAATGGTTTATTAAAACCTAATACATAGAGTTATATAGTAAAAGAAAATATTAAGTAATCATTAAAATACTTCTACTATGAGTCCAATATTTTTAGAATTGTAATTTTAGAAATGTAAATTCACTCTCCTTTCCATACTTACGACTTTTCAATTCAATTCAAAAATTCTGTATAGGTACCTAAGTGATACACCATTGAGTTAATATAAGGCGTATTTTTCACTGTTTCATCTATGCGCCTATTATTTTACAATTATTTCAAAAAAATGTTAACGATAACAAAACAGCGAAATATTTCTATTTAATCAAAAAATCAGTTTATTATTTAGTTTTGTTGTATAAGTTGTTACATAATTTAATGGATAAAGTCATTAGAAAGTGCAATATGAGTCCAACCTTTTATCCAATCTAATTCAATCCCACCCATCAGGTAAATACGCCCACTTCTGGGTAAAGGCCTCCCCAAAAGATGTCTACAGTGGCCGGTTTTGTGCTATTCCCATCCAACCACTTCCCGCGACCCGGACCATATCATCAGTCTGCCTGATAAGTGCCTGCCCACGCTGTGTTTTCCTGTTTGGGGTCGCCACTCTAGAACCTTTCTGCCCTATCGGCATTCAGTTTTTCTAGCGATGTGCCCCACCCACTGCCACTTTAGTCTGGCTATTCTTCAGGCTATGCTGGTCACTTTAGTTCGTCTGCGGATTTCGTCATTTCTGATTCTGTCACGCTGGGAAACTCCAAACATAGATCTCTCTATCGCTCTCTGAGTGACATCGAGCTTCCTTAAGAGGCCCATTGTGAGCGACCACGTATCTATTCAATCTGTACTATACTGGCTTTCCAACCTTATAGATATAGATTTATTTTTCTAAGTGCCAAATTTTGTATTTTACATATTTTATATTGCCTGTATTGCTATTTTCATTTATTCAGATTTACACAAAAAGGCGTACTTATGCGGCGTTTGGAACAAAATAAAAACTACGTATGTTTAATCTGGAAGCTCTGTCACTACTAGTTATATCAATAATGTCATGTAACAAATGTCAACTTCTATATCTACACAATTTTATATCTTTACAATTTTTATTCACATTTTTATTCGTCATATAAAACTACGCGTTGGTCCATACGGAAATTTATTATAAAATCGTCGACTATACCTAAAAAAAGAAAAAAATAAGACGATAATAAACATTAGCAACCACCATGTGACTTATTAGAATATTATCTTTGACTAACACTTTAAAAGTAATTTAGCCCGATTTTCTTATTTATATTGTAAACACAGCCGTTGTTATTTTTTATTTATATAAGCATAAGGTTGTTTAAAATTAATTGAAAAACATAATCTCTAAGACTTAAGCAAATATTCGACATTTTGAATAAAACAACTTTACGGATTTTTTCAACGCTGTAAAGGGTTTCAAACGTCGGGTGATAGAATTAAAAATAATCTGTGATAAAATCCATAAAGTTGTTTAATTTAAAATGTTGAAAAACATTATGTTAGTACAATAACAATGAATGCCAAAATTCCATTATTTTGTGATGGCTTCTTGCTCATTAAATAACGGTGCTTTCAAAGTACTTAAAGTAAATGCTTTCGTAGATGTTGTCAATCAAGTGAAGAATAAATTTTTCGAACAGTATGAAAGCCGTGAAATTATATTTGACAGCACAGCTTAAGAACCTACGTTACCGACGAACGATAATGAGTAATTTAAAAGAGTTGTTAATCTTCTAAAATTTTAAATAGATAATAGTCTCGGACTCATCATCATCGATAAATTGCCAACCTTTACTGAAAACTGTAATTAAATAAGTTTTACTATTTTGGAGATAAACAAACATATACTTTTTTCGGACACTTAATTTTTAAGTATACTCAAACCTTGGTGTATCTTACACTCAGTTCTCTGGCGAATAAAATTAAATGAAATTGTTTATCAAAACACAACATCATTTTACAGCGTACTAAGGTAAATATTTAATAGTAGACATCCCTTAACTGACGGACATTGTGTATAGAACATAAGATTAAAATATAACTAATAAACATGTATTCAGGTACGACGACAAAAGGGATTAAATTTTGCTAAAGTACGTAATGTTCCTTAACGGCTTATTACCAGCAGAGTTTATTTTAATACCTTATGAATTAGGTTCTCGTTCAGAATTACATGATATAAGTATAAAGTAATATTATACTAATTTGTTAAATGTTAAAAATTGTTAAATGAACGAACACATATAGCTTTTTAAGGATCCTCCGACTAAGATAAGGGAATAGAGCAAAATCTGGTGAGATGATATTTTAAACGACTTTTAACGGCATTGTCAGCTTTGAAGAAGAGCCGTGTACTTTATTTGGTAAATTATACGTCAAATATAACAAAATTCTATGTATTAGTTAGTAAAATGGTAAAGTAAAAGTCTTGTCACTAAATCATTAAATACTCACATATTACATTCATATTATTGTATGAAACATTAAAAATCATTGACATTAATTCACATCAATACACGATATACAATTTTGAACTTTACTCCCTCGAGGGCGTCGATACTATTATTTTCCGTAATTTACTTGACGTCAACTGTCTAACTTAGAGAACATGCGCTCGGCTCCCAAGTATTTGGATTCAGCTCTCGAATATTAAACTTATGTCTACAGTAATACCAAATGAACGAGTACAGAAGAACTAAAATATGGATAGAAATATAAACATATAATTTAAATTAAACCTGCAGTTTCGAGATTTGGAAGTTAAAAAAATATATTTGGAAGTTAAATATATAAATAGGGGAAAATAATTTGAGCAAAAATGAGTATATTGTATATGTAATTTTCACCGAATATTCTTAAACCGATTTCTGTTACTTTAAATTATTAGTACATAATACTTTAGACTTGAACTGTTCTAATATATTCTTTCATATATTTTGATTTAAAAAGTAAGCTACAAAACCACTTTTAACAAAAATTGTACAGGACTTCTCTGATTAAATATACTTTAAAATTAAATTAAAATATATATTTAGTGTTACATTTTAATTTGTAGATTTCCCAGCGTTTTATTATAAAGGAATTATATAAAAATGCTTAAAAACAGTTATTTTCAAAAAAAAAATTTAACCCTTAAGTGTTAAATTGAGCATATTACAACATCTTAGAAAAAACAAGACTACAGTTTTACATAGCACGGAGGGACCCAAATAGGAACCTACCTAATGTCTTACTTCTAAAAGGAACACGTCTTTTAATTTTAGAAGTAATTCAAGTATCGATTTTAGATTAATAGTGATATTTGAATTGTTTCGCTATTATAAAGACCTATTGATTTGTCTTCATAGGGTTTGTATTCAAGGCATTAAGTAACTTTACATTTATTTTTTAATCTTAATTTAATGAGCAAATCATTAAAAACAGTTATATTTCGCCGAAAGAATTTGGATATAAAGCATAAAAAATTATTGGTTTCAGAAGCTAGGTATGTATCTTTTCCACGAATCTTTTATTTCACTACTGTCTGAAAATAATAAAAAAGGTATGAACCTAACTTCAAATACGTTATTTAAATATTCTTTCATTACAGATTTGCATAAAAAGTGTCTGCGAATGAAGCTCTTTAATTTTCAATCACTTCGACAAAAGATTTAAATTTCTTTGAAAAAATATATAACGGAGACAGACGCTGTCATGCTTAATATTAGGTCTCTCCGTACGTTTTTAATATTACGTGCCGTTTGTGTCGCGTTGGTGCCACGACGGAATTTATATTTTATAATTACACGAATTTTTAAAGTATCCATTATGATTAAAAATGATCAAATGTAATGAGTATACAACGCTAATAAACAGAAGTCTGAGTTTTTTAAAAGAATTTCATGTTTCAAAACAAAATATTTTGAATACAGAGCCATTCCAATTTTTTTTATTTGAAATGACCAGTACTGAAGAACGGCAAATTCATAAGTAAAGACCTATTATAACAGTATAAAAACTATATTAACTTATATTCCATTCAAATGTAATGAAAATGAATTATATTGCAAAAATATTTTTACTACACGGTTATATTGTTTATAAATCACATCATCAGATGAAACTTTGAAAGAATATATAAGATAATTTCTAGTGCTATTAAGCAAAAGCTTAATGGCACTTTGATTTAAATAATTTTTAAAATTAAATAGTCTTTATTGTGATTTTGAACTTCGATTAAATTCTACATGTTTGATGTTGGACATTTATAGAAACTATAGAGACCATTTAGGTTAAAAAAATGCATTTTGTTTTATAGTGTAACATTTTGTAATAATTAGTAGTATAACCTATCTATATATATAAATATGAGTTGCTGTTCGTTATTCTCGCTAAAACTCGAGAACGGCTGGCCCGATTAGGCTAATTTTGGTTTTGAAATGTTTGTCGTAGTCCAAGGATGGTTCAAATGGAGAGAAAATTGGAAAAAATACGAGGAAGATAATAAAAAGAACAACTTCATTTCCTTTACAAACTGTTCCTACATGTCAAATATTTGACGTTTATCCCGTCGGTTCCGTAAACTCAGAACTTCTCAAATTGAAAATATGATATTACATGTAAAATAAAGGTTTCGAATTGACAACATATATTCAAAACGGATTACTGAAAATTTATATTTTAAAAATTCTACATAAGTATTTGACAACAAAGTGACATTGTTGTAAAATATCTATGGGTGCGTTCTGAAATTTACTTTGCTAGAGTAGTTTAGGAATAATTATCAAGCTACATAATTTTTTTTAATTTAGAAATATAATTCGAATAGTAGGAAAATAAGTCAGTATAAAGTTTCAGAATAAAAAAACAATATATCCATAATATTAAAATTTTCGCGTATATACATTTTAAAAATAAGAAATATTTGAATCTATTATTACATATATGTATTTCTATGTATATGTGTAGTTTATTAGTGATTACGCATCCATCACCTAATAAAACATATTGGATATTAAGCACTATGACTATTATTCCAACAATATCACGTGAAATTAAAAAAATAATATGAATCACGTTATTGTTAAAGTGTGTACTATCAACAAAAAAATCTTGCTTTACACCTTAAGGGCTATTTTTCTTTGCAGAGTTTGTTCCAACAAGTCGGACACCTATTAGTTCTTTTGTTTCTGTCCACCAATAGAATTTCAAAAAGAACAAAAAAACAAACACAAAAAACATTTCATTGTCACTAAATATTATTCTCTCTACTTGTTATGAAATCAAATTTAAAAGTTTGTAGAAATTTGTCAGTATACATTTTCTGAATATCGTGCTGTAACCAGTTGGTAGTTTGGCTATTCAGCTATGTAATGATAATCAGGTCTTTTTTAATACACGAAAATTACGTGTGATCTAACAACACACATTTATCATATTTGTTTTTAATTTTTTTTCGGATATAACGCGCGTCATGCGTTCATCTCTCGAAAAAAAAAATTGAATTTAATCTAAAATAATTATATTAACCGACTTCAAAAAATTCTCAATTTGACGTGTATATTTTTTGTTTTTTTTATGTATGTTCACGGAGAACTTTTTACCGAGTAGTCCGATTTTGATGATTTTTTACTGGAAAGGGTATATTGCGTGGGTAGTCCCGTATAAATTAAAAAAATATACTCCAAGCCTATGGAAATTTTTTTACGAAGTTGTCCGATTTTGGTAATTCTTTTTTATTGTATTGGGTATACCTCGAAGTTATTACTACATAAATTTAGAAAAAATATTCTAACCTCAAGGGAAGGAAAACAGGGAATAATTGATTGTTCACTCTCTGATTGTATTGTAAGACTCACGAAAACTTTTCACAGATTTATCCTAATATGGTAATTCTTTGTTTTTTATATGATAGCGTTCATTTCTACAATAGTCTGACAAATATTTTATAAAAATCGTATTAGTACTTTGTTTTTAAATCAAAATAACGGAGTAGATATGTTTCGAAAGTATAAGCATTAACGTTTGAGGTCGGTTTTGTTAATTTTTCCCTGAAATATATTTGAGAAAGTTTATCAGTAAAACACATTCTCAAATAAAGTTATTAATCGTTATCTATTTGAACAAGTATAGTTTAAGTGATTAAGGTGAGTAATTAGAACTATTGATAAATTTTCCAAAAATAATGCCTATAATTTTAAAAGACAAAATATAAACTTAAGATAGTAACAAACATTTTAAATTTAAGCTGACGAAAAAAAATATTAACAAAAATTATAACAGCATACAACGTTGTAGGTAGTTACAATTAAAAGCAATCAAATTTTAACTTTCAGTAACAAAAAAACAGGTAACTTCTATACTCCGAAAGTTATAACTTACAAATCGATCGGACCCTGATGCAAAGCAGATGCAAGTTGTAAAAGCAAGATAAAAGCTTAACAAATGTTAGATTTACTTTTATTGGTTGTCAAAATTATGGGCGGGGACTGCCGTAGTGATCTTATGCAAGCAAAACACTTTGAGAATTGGAAAGCGAGATTTTTTGGCGATAGTACATAGGAATGATAAAAAATAATAAAACGCTCCATATTGCGCATTGTAAAATGTTAAGTTTATAAACAGTATCATAAATAATTTAAATAATATGAATCCTGTTATTTTTAAATCGTGTAGAAAGGTTGATGAAAAATAATAAAACGTCCAATTTTGAGCATTGTCACATATTAGGTTTTTAAATAGTATCACAAGTGATTTAAAATAATGTGAATTATGTAAGTGTAAAAGTGTGTAGATAGGGGTGATGGAAAAGTGCTGTTGAGCTGAGCGCTGTAACATTTTAATTTTTTCAACAGTATCACAAGTAATTTGAAAATAATTTGAATCAACTTATTGTTACTGTCTATCTACATATCTATAAAGAAAAAGAAGAAAACACTCCATATTGAGCGTTGTGATAAACTTATCAAGTTTTTCAGCAGCATCATGTGTAACATAAAAATTATATGAATCGTGTTATTGTTTTAGAATATACATAGGCGTGGTGGAAAATAACAAAATATTTAAAATTGAGTTTTGTCACATGTCAAGTTTTTTAATATTATCATGTGTAATTAAAAATAATATAATCCAAATTAATTTTTAGGGGTGTAAATAGGTATAGTAGAAAATAATAAAATAAATTTCACTAATAATCGTTTCTATTAACAATCACTTTCTTCCTTAAGCCCGCATTAATGAATCACTTAATTATTATCTTCAGTCAGCGACATATTCATTAATCTGGCTGCGAAGAAAACCCAACGTGCTGGCTCGACTCAGCCCACTGGTGACGACGTGGCGGTGTGCTCGAGTGACTCCTCTGAGTCTGGTTGGACTGAAACACCGCTCATTATGAGCTCCTGGATTTCGATCTTATCGAAATCATTAAATTCCTCGGGAGTTATATTAAGATCCGGAAAACTCATTGCATTACTTTCTGTGCACCGATGCAGTGTTTCAACTGTGACTGGTGCTTTGCTTTATTTTTTGAAGATAAGCCCTATTTGGTTTATTTTCATGCAGACAAAACCACCACCAAACGATAATGTTAGCAGGACCATGCAGAATCCCTCACCAGCATGCAGGTTGTTACCCTCACACTCGACGAGCATGTAGCCTCTACGAACAGCGTTCGTTGAGTTCGTTCGTACGTTGCGTTCTCAAATTAAACTATGCTGCGGGTATTAATCCGAATAATTCTTCTGAACACTTCCTGTGGTCGAGTCTGTATAATATGTATAGAGGATCGGAAAGGACTTGATCGTCGACGATTGGATTGCGTTGGATGCAGTCAAATGGAAGGAGCTGGTAGAGGGGTACCCCAGTGAGAACAGTATTCCATGTGTGGCCGAACCTGCGAGTTGTAGAGCTTCAGGCGGTCTGACGGCTGGAAATATTGCATCGCTCTGCTGAGGACGTTTTGTCAAGCAAAGTTTCGATCAGGCACAAGTTTGTTTCAGCACTCGGCACTCCTGAAAAATATTCAATCACCAGCTGATTGACTTTTATGGAAATCGTAATGTTGGTCATAGATCAGCTGATGGTCTTCAAGGTATTTCAGAAGTTGACTGTTGATGATAGACGCCAATAGTTTTGAGAGCAAGAAGGTAATGGCAATCGGCCTTTAGTCGGACGGATCCGAGCGATCGCCTTTTTCAACCGATTTCAAAAAAGGAAGCACTTCTACGACCACGATCGGCCGGGGAAGTACCACCGTCCTACATAAAGGCATAAGATAAAGTATGCATGACTTTTGGGATTGCCGGATGGCCATTTTTATCGTTTTCTTTTCCTCTCCAAATCCTTAATGCTGACCCAATCCCATCCAATAAACCCCTTCTATCCAATTTCCCAGGTTGACAATGCACTTACAACACTCCGAATGTTGTGTATGTCATTAGGTGAACCGTCTACTCTTTAGTCTTTCAGTATATAAAAAAAAGTCTGGAGGAAAATTTATACTCCCAAAACCCAGCCCAGGCTCGGTAGCATTCTTGCTTATGGCGAGAAGCTATCTTACAGGAGCCATCGACCCAAGTTCTTGATTTTCAGCCGATGAGGACGACAGAAAATGGAATATAATGTTCCATACCCTGAAGTACAACATCAGCAACATAATCAGAAAAAGAGCTTGGATCGTTCAGTGAGAAGCAAATCTGCCTCCAGGGGTAGGATGAAAAGAAAGACCGCATCCCATCAATCCTGACCTACAGTGACATACACGGCGATGTCCAACGGGAAGAGACGAGCACGTGATAGACACCTCACTCCAGATTTAATAGTGGTCGGAAGAATTTAAAGGGGTCCTCCGCCAGGATCTTGCAGTTTTCCGGCATATGTCAGCAGAAGGTGCAACAGGGAAGGCGTATAATCCAATACATCTGGGATTCGCGTATCTATCTGAGTTAGATCACACGCCACAGCAAAGACCATAAATCAAGCTATTCGGCGTGGTGGGCATGGAATCGCTAAGAATAAGAATATCTGCGGAGGGGATCTGCCGCAGTCTGTAGCCATTTTGACGTGTCATTAAGTCAGTCTGTTTCGGCATCACCGCTATGGGACCTGTACAGGCACGCGTTGACGCGAGGGTGGTAGTCGCTATCAATGCGCATCCATAATGTGGACAGATAGGTACCTTCAAGACTGCTAAGACGTCGAGAACAGATATCCTGTTTGATGAAGACACACACACATACTCCTTCGCGGGGCATAAATGAATGTTCCAATTTGTATCCCAGATAACCGGGATAGTAGGTGTCTGCCAAAGAGTATATTTGCGTTTCGGTCAAAAAGAGCAAGGCTGACCTTGCCGTCTCTGGTATGTGTGTGTGTGTGTGGTGTGAACGGTCGGTATTTAGGTTTGTTCCCCTGATGTTGCAGAAGTCCACAGCTAGGGTGGAAGTGGGTGCCGAAGTGTTCTTGCACCGTTTACCTCGGGCAGTGGAGAGCGGTAAGGTGCCTCCGGTGTCATTGGGGGTAGGGGGAGAGGGATGGGCAAGGTGCCCCCGGTGTCATTGGGGGTAGGGGGGGATGGGCAACCTGCCTCCTGCACTCACTGGCCAAATAAATCAAAATATTAAAAGGCCTGCCGATGTATAGGAAATCTCTGTTAATATGTGTTCATTTCTGCTGCGGCCAATTTACTCTTACATATATCTGCATATCACATCCGACATATCCGACATCTGATGCAACCGGAGAAAAAATAGTAACAATAAAAACCGGTCAAGTGCGAGTTTGATTCACGCGCTGAGGGTTTTTCATGCATTGAAAACCCATTTTAGTGTGAAGTAATAATAATTTACGGTTTTTCCATTTTTTTCCATTTGTGCTATAAGACCGCTTTTTGCCCAATTTTATGATTCTACTTCAACGGGAAGTATCCTATAGGTTTTGATTCCCTTTAAGAATGCATTGGAAATACATCGTAAAAGGCCAGATCTTCTGAAACTGCACCAATTAACCGAAGATATGAATATTTGGTATTAATTTCAACTGTGTACCTCTATGCATTCCTGAGAAAAAGGGTATTGATTGACAGATAGACAGACAAACGGATCGAAGGACAACGGAGTGATCTTATATGGGTTCCTTTTTTACATCTGATGCATGGATCTTTTTAATTTGTTAGGCAATCGAGTGATCAGTCGGTATAAACGAGTTATGTCAGATTTTCACCAACTACAACATCTATGGTGTTGTATCGGTATTTTTGACAGGTGATAGCTCCCTCCCTCACTCCCTCAAGTTTATATCTCCATTACAATAACAGGGTGTGGTCCTTAGTGCTTACGTGATACCAATACCATACAATACAATACAATACAATCTTTTCCTGTTGTTTGTCTCCAACCTTTTTAATAATATAATCATCTTGAGTACGTAACAACGAAATATTCATATATACACATGTTAGCATGTTCATTCCTTACCTACAATTCCTTAGAAAAAGGGTAAAATGACTAAACTAGGGGGATAGAAATAAAATGTCACTTGCTCTCAGTTTGATATATTTCAATTAAAATTTAAAATATAACGAACAATCATATTTTAATACGCTTAAAATTTCCTTACTCCAATGATAAACACAACATCATCACAACTACCAGTTTAATAACAACAATGCTCTTTCACTCATTTAAAAATCTCCGGATAGGCTTAATATTATTTAGTTAAAGAGATTGCATTTATTTATAGATAAATTTTAAACAATAATTTATCGTGTAGTGTAATTGTGACTTCTATGGTTCATTAATCCTTAAGGTGTTTGGCACATTTAAATTATGTTGGTTTTCCTAAAACTGAAATTGCTAAGATTGTTCGAGCCTTATGAAATATAGTTGCTATATATCGATTTATAGGTATTTGTATATGTAATAGGTTTCCTTTTCTTTATTTGTGTCCGCTTAGATTAACAATTAAATTTTTATATTAGAATATATGTACGATTATATACATAACAATCATATATATTTTTATACACCTTAATCATTTATTTTGAAAATAGCCATTTTGAAAATGGGAGATGAAATATAAACAAATCTATTATAATTTAAAGGATAAATAACATGAAAAGATCAGACTTTTCATGACAAATAATTTACATTTTCAAGGCAGTTCTGACAAAAATATAGATGCACCTAAATACATTTTTGCTTATTCTTTGTTAGAAAGCAATGTATCATAAAATCGATACATTAGTGTAATCACCTATCCTATTTAAACGTTGACAATGAAAACATCTAACACCAAGTGAAATTAAATCTCTAGACAACCTAATAACATTTTTTTTTGATATATAAGTGATTAGTGAGTCACTAACGATATTAAAGGTCACGGATCAGATTACACTCGATACCCAACTGTTATCATTTTTATGTAATAAAATTAGGGCATACTTTCCGACCTAACCAATAGATAGCGCGGCGCCTGTTCATTGTAACGCTAACCAACCCCCGAGCGTTCCTTCGCCTCACCCCCGGCAACACCATGTCCGCCAGGATGAGCATGGATTGCGTAAATAATTATTCGATTTTATATTTTGTTCACTCAATGGTCAATTAATATTACTTTTTTTCTTCACAAATAATCCCCACACATAACGCCTTCGAGTATTGAAAGTGATTCACCAATCACTATGTCCATACAAACTATTAGAGTAAATCTGAATTCTAGAAGCTTGACAACTAAGATGTCATGTTTTATGAAGTCATACTATCACGTTAGGGACAAATGAAAGCTGTTTAGATTATCGCTACTTCCATAAAGTTAGTCAAAAATATATGCTTTAAGTAGTCGAATAAATACATAAAGATACAAATAAATCGGATAAGTTAAAGTGCAGGTACATTGTTGAGGTGTCACTTAGGCATGGGCGTATCTAGAGTTATTTTCCAAGAAAGCCTGGGCCTACAACTAAGTTTCTTAGGTGTTCAGCCTAAAGTTTGAAATCAGTAATCCCACATCCTAGGGTGGGCGCGGCCCACCCGGCCCACTTTCTATTTGCGCCCATGCAGATAGGACCAAATCAAACTTCAGTTACGGATATGTTCAATTTGATACCAGCTAGAAGATACGAGTTTTTTTTATTAATCAATAATGTATACAGTGATAGGCAGGACAAAGAGATTCAATTAAGACGGACTTATTTATATATTTTTTCATATAAGAATATATCTTCTAGAGAAATACCTGTAAAGGAACACTGTTTTTTATGTTTGAAGCATTAAGTACATACCTACTTTTAATAACATCCTTTAAACAATTAGATAAATGAATTCTTTATTAAATCATTTCGTTTTGTTAAATATGTAAATAAGTTCGTCATGACGACAATATGATAGACTCAATTACATAGCAGACGATATTTTATTTATCATATTGAATTTATTTCCTATCTATGCACTTGATTATTTTTATATTATACGAGTGTGTACAGGATGAATGGTAAGTCACTAAAGATATTAAAGTAGAGGACTCGGTACTCGACTGTTACCTTATTTATCTAATAAAATTAGGGGCACAGTTTTAGCCCAAATTTTACAATTAAAGAATGATGTGACGACGACCCGTCACTCCGGCCAAGCCGTGTCCGCTCGGATGAGCTTGAATTACGTAATAATTTTTGCAACTTTAGATTATGTTTACTCAGTGGTAAGTCAATATTCATTTTTAATAATATTTTTAGTCTTCATATATAATCCCCACATATAAAGCCTTAATGTATTGTAAGTGACTCACCAGGCATCCTGTATATTACCACTTTAAAAGCCTAATTTTCAATTTTTATTAGTACTTCTACATTCGGACACTGTTTTCATGATGTTTAGTGATAAGTATATAATATTTTTGTCCTCTATGTTTATGTCTTAAGAATGTCATGTTTTAATAAAAATAATTTTAATTTTCAATAGGTTTCAAATACTCCACAGAGTAAATTGTTGGAGAGAAAAATTTTGACAAAATTTTTCTGAACACTTATTTTATTTTTGTGTTTATTCAAATAATGTACAACGAAGGCGGATACTAATAAGGGACAAAATCAGGAGATTGTACGTACAGCAAGAAATATTTTTCTTTTTTAAAACTTTCAAATCTTACAATCCTGGATTGTAACCCGTCATTTGACAGGTACGAGATTGACACGTACATGTATTTTAGGGAGCATACATTTTTATTAATGAAGTAGTACATAATAGAAATTTATTAATGATATGTAGATATATTAAAAATTAATGTTTAAATGTAATTAAGAACCCAACAAAAGAATTGTATTTACCTCGCGACGTTAAAATATCGTGTCCCTTTTTTTCTTTTAAAGTTATAAAAATGCGACATACTTATTAAAATACTGTAACAAATTATCGTCAAATATCTTGTGTTGTATGTTTTTAAATAAATAAATAATAAGCAATTATTGCTATGGTATAGTTCATTTGTGCCTTTTGATAAAACTAGTGCACATATAATTTAGTACAATATGTATGTAATAAGTTATTTCTTTTATTCAATCGCGTTATATACGTAATTGACCGCTAAAATATTTGGCAGTTTTAGATATTTTACGTGGACCTTAATTTTTAAACATTCTATTATAATCTGTTTTAATTTATATTAAGATTTTTCGAAACATACTAATTTAAATTTGAAACAGCTGATTTTTAGCAGCTCAAATGTTTTCTTAGTCTTAACTTATTCTTTTAATGTTAGTTGTTCACACAAACATCAAAAGAATGTTATTGATGTAAATAACACAATATAAACTTTTTATCATAATATGTTCTTCAAAGAAAGTTGGGACAAAACATTTCTTATCTTTTAACCTCATATAATTCACATAATATTGCAACGTATAACATGTATACCAAGCGTTTTAATATAATATCGTTCCGTAAGAGTTGATCCACATTATATTATCCACCACAATTCTAGTTCGTATCGGTCTGATAAATTTAAATTATGGGCACATTGTACAAGCAGACCCTTTTTTCTAATATCAATAGAAATGGATAAGATTTCAAAAGAAAATTCGATTATTTCCTATTCGTATTTCCATTTTTATTTACTTATAGTTTCTTACTTGATAATAATCATGTTTTTTTGCAGACCATGCTCAGCTTAAGAACGAACCGCGGTTAATGTATGGATCAACTCTTAATGTGAAATACACATCTAGTTCAAATACAATATCAATAAGTATTCATTTTACATCAACATCTAAAAATATTAAAATACATTCAAATATATGTCAATTCATACAACATACCCAAATAATATAAAGCGTATCATAATCATGATGTATGTATGTATGATGCACGTGCATATTGCCCTCTTAAAGCCGGGCTGGATATATCTTGTTGGCCCTTTATTTCATAATTTATCTCAAAACTCTCGCCCGAATCATGGTTTGTTTCCAACTTCAGCAATATTTAAAATAATTTTAATGAATATGCATCTCTACTAATCTTCAACTCCATTATGAGTCCATTATACTAGAGAGTGCATTATTGCGATCGAACCCATTCCATCTAGTTTATTTTTAAAATGTTCGATTCTAATGCTTTAAACATATACATATAAACTTAAAATTACGTATTTTAGTAATTAAAATATTAACACACTCAATCTTTACCAAACCTGAAAAAGATAAGGAGAGATATTTAAACACTGGACGTGGCTTGTTGACTGCTGTGGTCTGACAGTACTGAGTTGAGATCTGACTCGCGGAGGGTAGGTGGGGTGCCGAATGGGAAATCCTAGAACAAAAATAAACCAAAGGATAAACTGGCTATCATAAACAAACAAAGAAACTCTTTACTTTTTTTAAATGAGCATAAAGATACAAAGTTATGTTCTAACATTTATACGTATATTTCACAGGTCTTTCCTTTATCTATTCTTGCATTTCTAAGGTCGCGTCCTTAAATGTAAGCATAAAATTAAGTGAGCATTTCCGGGTGTCCATACCTACTCTTTTTCTTTCCCAATAATGGATGAGTCGAGAACACATTAAGAATTCGGATGGGAAACGAATCCTTAATCTGTTCCTGACCCATTCTACCCAGTCTTTGTTGTGTGCGTCTATGGACGAAACTTAACTTCAGATGAACCGTCTGCTTGCTTCGCCAACCTACCTTTTTAAAATTTTATTAGGAAACAGAAAATGATATAATGTTGAAGAATTAATTAGTAAGTTTAACGAAATAG
Source organism: Graphium colonna (assembly GCA_025505425.1). Lineage (NCBI taxonomy): Eukaryota > Metazoa > Arthropoda > Insecta > Lepidoptera > Papilionidae > Graphium > Graphium colonna. Next base: position 15,473 of record JAOCPS010788368.1, read on the forward strand.
GGTTACCTGCGAGGGAAGTGTACGGGGCGCGGGAGGTGCTGGTGGCGGGGCGCGGGGGGCGCGCGGCGAGGCGCACTCGGCGCAGTCCACGCCGGCGCTGGCGCCGCGCGTCGACCGCCGCGACCACGACTCTGGCATGCACCTGCAATGTCAGATTCTTTATGGAAAACAAGAAGGTAGTTGACCAGTACTACATCTGTTGTAATACGACAATGTTAGCCGAATCGAAGACAGTGGAAGTATTAGTTCTGATAATTTCAGATGTCTCTTAACTCGTTAACTACTATATGGAAACTACTGATTTCTACAATGGCGGTTAATATCCAAACTATTTAAAAGTATTTACAAGAGGTCGAGGTAACTCATAACAACCGGCCATCTTAACCGCAGCGTTCACAAGACGTCCGGAAGATTTTGGGTTGGAAATTGGACGGTGCCGACATACATAAATCTGAAATTGAAAAACGGGTGCTGCCCTACTTGGTCATAGGATATCTTACGGTTGCTGTAATTGTTCTATTATATTAAGAGCTATTACATATCAAATACTGCCTATCGATCTTCCAACTTGCTGGACTTAATGTAAAAGCTTTTGAATTTTATAACTTATATTATGTCATCTGTACGACTGTAACTGTATGACTCTAATTTCGTAAATGCGGGGTGCATTTACGAAACGAACATAGAGCCAAAGATAGAGCTAGAACAAGAGCATTCATATAGATGTTTAGATCAGCCGAACTAATGCTCATTAGTCATTCATGTTAATTCTTTGGTCGTTATATCGGACTCTGACAGAAATATTATTATAATTTCGAGTGCTGTATTCATTATTTTACCTCAAACACTCAAGAAGAAAAGAAGTGACATTTCAGTATATTTGCTATTTCCTCCCAAGCATCTTGTTTCCGAGTTGTATTTATATTATTTTCAGAATTTATTATTATAATTTTTATAAATCTAATTTTCAAATTTATTAATTTTTAAGAACGCTCTATGATACAGTTCGCGCGCTTTAGGACGGTTCTTAGAATATTCCATAGAATCTTTGCGAACGCAAACAGAACAGCAAAAGAATGCCCTACATCTGTTTAAACTAAAAGAATTTGATAGAGCGGAGATAAAATGAGCATTCGCTTGTTTGATGAAATGAAAAATTCTGCTAATTTAGAATTGGTCAATTTTCAAATTTGTTTGAATTGGGAATAGCTAAACAATTGAAAGAATTAAGATTGGTGCAATTATTTAGTCACAGCGTTGTTTTGAATCTGTGAGGCCGAGGACAAAAATAAATGTCCCGAAGGAAAACCTTCGTAATATAATCTTTTTCCAACTTTTGGAGAGTCCTAACTCGGATACAATATTACGAGGAGTTAAGATCTTTGTTTTATAATGACGCCCCTAGTCTGCGGGCCGTCAAACTCTGGTATTCAGAATTCCAGCGCGGAAATACCAGTCTTATTGACAAATCTCTTGAAGTATATCCAAAATCCATCTTCACTAAAGAAAACATCGCTGGTCTGAGACAACTGATACTCTAAGCGATCTTAGATTATCTGTTGTCTCAGAGCAGCAATGTTTTCTCGTGCTATATCGGGAGATAGAGGCGTTAAAAGACCTCTCAGGGACAACTATTCAAAAGAGCTTGGTGTGAGAAAGCTAGTTTGCCGATGGATCCCGCATTTGCTTTCTGATTATCATAAGGCCTTCCGCGTGAAATGGTGCCAGAAAACTCCAAAGGTTAAAGCGAGGAGAGTCAAACCACGTCTACGACATTATCAGCGGTGACGAATCTTAGATTTATGCTTATGTGTTGTGATATCAAAAAGCCAAAGCCGACTAAAGTTGTTTGGTCTTGAAGCACTTCGATGGAGATGATAGCTGCGTTTGTGGTGAAAAACGGTCACGTTGCTTTAAGGTTTGTTGTGCTATTATCTACAAATGACTTAAGTTAAAAAGCGCGCCTCGTAAAAGGTCAAGTTTAACACATAAATTTGATTTCGTGATGAAACTACGAACAGCTCGGTAAGGCAGATTCTGCTGATCAAGCAGGAAAGAATCTCAACAGTTGATTTTTAAAAATAATTTGTACTCACGCATGGTGCACAATATGAGCGCAGGGCAACGATGCTAGCGGTTCGGGGCGGTCGGCCAATGGCTCCCGGCACCGGGCGCAGGCGGGCGCCGCCCACGCTGCCGCTGCGCGCTTCTGCCGCGCAGCCGCGTTGTTGTCGCCCAACGCCGTGTAGATCTCCGCCAGACGGAGCCGGACGCGCCTCACTAGCATCTGAGTTACAGATATGGCAGATAAATCTTTGCAGTTTTACCAGTGGTTATCTCATAAACAGCTTTGGCTTACACCGCTGCACACAAATAGGCAGTGTAAAAAATCATGTCATAAGGTTGCCGAATGACTTACTTTGCTTTTTGACCTTTTTCCCTTTTCAATCCAAAACATATCACCGATCCTATCCAACATATATAAAATATCATATTTTCATTTCAATCTATTAATTTTAACTACAACAAAATTATTTACAAATAAGAAGAATTAACCTAACTACAATTATCAAATAATCCTACTCCGCGCGGTATGGTGCCAAGAACGCTGATTGCATTTCCTCCTTGAATGGTTATATTTAATCGTTGGGCGAGAAAAGAACCAGCCCTTTTTCGCCAGTACATTAATTTCATAAAAAAGTCTTTGAATACCTTATTAATCCTTGGACCCCACTGACCTAACGTCTCCATAGTAATTGGATTTTGATTGGAAAATGGGACGAGTACGTAGGCCGCACTGATAGACTCGTATTTACGACACTTGCTTACTTCAGCTGCCTTTGATCCCGGCCCTCACTGAAGTGTCCCGAAGTAAAACGTAAACATAAGAACAACATAGATAAAAATGTGGTTTACGTAACGGAGCGCCCAAACGGGTTCCTACAGCAAAGCGTAAGCTTTTGCCATTATACAATGTACCTAAATTGATTGATCAAAGAGCTTGTAGCCAGTGACTAGAATCCTTTGATGAGATATCAAGAAAACGAACGTGGTTAGTATCACTGTCTACAGCCTAAAACAATTCTTTGTGATGTCTCCGCACCAACGGAACATCTTACTGTTTTTGATGGTTAACTTTCAGTGGATAATTCTCGTTAGGGCAGATAGCTACCCAGGACATCCTTGCTTTTTCAGCAAAAGAGAGATCTAAAGGGGATGTTTCAGAAATTCCATATAGTGGACAGTACCGACAAAAATAAATCACAGAAAGATATTATTTATTCGATTAGTTTAATAAGCCATGTCACAGTCATCGAAATGAAGTAAATTTTTTGTCAGAAAAAAATTGAAACACTGATTAATAATTTGATACGGGCAATACCTAAAAGTACTGTTTGTTATTATTGACTGCCAAATACTTTGTCAATGTTTGTCTGACGTAATAATAAATAAATTGTAATGTTTTTTAACAATACATCCTTATTAGTTCGTATTTTATTACATACATTGTTAATTCCAATGGCCATAACACAGGACTTTCATAACAGCTGTATCGAATGAACAGATAATCCTTCAGTTATATAATTGGTAAGTTCTTTAGCAATTCGTGAACCCTTAACTCATGACAGAATATGAATACTTTATTAAAACGCTTTTCTATAAATATATTATTTAATTGATTGGGTAAATAAAAAAATAATTTAAAATAAATGTTATTTTGTTCTGCAGGCTGTTTTGAAGATGAGTGTAGGCATTTAGCAGATCGCTAGGGTCCGTCCATACGATCATTTTATAGTATAGGAACTATAGTCCGATATCCTTTAGTTTTTAAGTTATGAGCAAA
>JAOCPS010788369.1:0-10228 GCA_025505425.1 Graphium colonna
GTTCTTGATTTTATTGAATATGTTACTGCTGAGTTTCTCGTCCGCTTTTCTCAGTAGAATCTGCCTTACGAACTAGCGGTAGCTTCATCACCAACATTAATATGATACCAATGAAAAATATTGACGTTTCATAAGAAAGCTTAAGCGTTTATGTGAATTAAGATATTTTGAATTTGAATTTATGACAAAATTCATATATCTATGTAACTTACCGACTTGCTCCTTGTTGGTTGGTTGGTATATAATACTGTGTATTATGAATGTTATAGGGAGAAGTGTATATGAGTAAAACTAAAAATGTACAAACTAACTCAACAAACGTGGTATCATCTTCTATATTTTTATTCATTAATTTTTTCATAAATACAGTAAAAAGGTTCTTTCAGCATAACAAACACGCACCTCAATGTTATTTATAGTTTAGATTTATAGATGAATACTTTGCTTGTTTTTATGTTATTTTTTTCTCTATAAATCAATTATTAAATTAACAATGCCGTCAAATTAAAAAGCTGTCATTAGGTTCATTTATTTTATCTGTACGTTATTCAATGGAGCATTGTAAGAAGTAATAAAGGAGTACGTCTCCGATCTATATCAGAGCCAATTTTCAATAAATTTTGTCGCCTTACATCGTTCGCATTCAAAACTGCTTTAAATGGCTAATCGAGAGCTTCTAAATAAAGCTGGATCTTCTCTTTTCTCATTAAATTCCGACGCGTTCGTATTTAAGCTGTACCCTAATTCGAATTGACTGTGGCCTAGCTCTATTTTGCTTTAACTGACTTTGAAGGGATTGGCGATTTAAAATTTTATTTTAATATATAATTTAATTTCGAGGATTGAAGTTGTATCGTTATAACATACGTTGTACATGGCAGAAGAAACGCCTCGAAAGCGAGACAATCTGGTATTTAGTCTCGTATTACTCTCATATAAATGTTGTGAAAATATTATTTTACATTACAAACAGAGGCTTTGTTTTTAATAGAATAGTAATGATATAAATGACTATTTTGAAAGCAACGTGCCCACGTTCCTCCAGGTATGGTGGTAGTAAGAGATCCGGCATAAGAAATATATACCTCATTTGTAATTTTAATATAAGTTTAAAAAGTAGTCAAAAAGTTTAAAACTAGCTAAAAGAGCAGACTTTGTATTGGCATACCATGAACAGGCATGGCAATATATATAAATAGTACATATATTTACTACCTGCATGCAGGCCATGTAAGTAAAACCAAACACATACAATCGCACGATCTCTGTTTACTATGTTTCTTCGTATTCTTATAAATAATAAACGTATTATATCTATATCATAAACTTAAATATTTGCAAATATTATAGTATGCTTTAACGATGCACCTGCATTCTCGAAATTAAATAATATAATTCAATTCTAAATCGCTAATCCGTAAAAGTTCAGTTAAAGCATAATTTAGAAAGGATAGCGTCAAATTGCGTCGCACTATGGCTTTATTACGGACGCGTCCGAATTTAAAAAGAATAAGAGAAATACTTCCGACTCCATTTACCGACTGTCAATTAGCCATTGAGGGCAGTTTTAGATGCAATAGGAAGCCGACAAGACTTATTGAAAATTGGCTCTGATATAGTTCGCAAATGTACTTATTTATTATTTCTTACAATTCATATCTTACATTCAATTTGTTGATGATAGAATAATGAAAAAATCAAAGAAATTGAATGAACCTTTATAATTTGACAATGCTTCATAAACTACAATAGTAAAATAATACCACTCTCAAAGTCAGTTAAGGGTCTTAGTCTCATCCTGAACTGGCGGACACAAGTTACTGAAGTTAGCCGGAAGGTCTATAAATATATGAAATACTTGAGAGATATAATAAATTTAATAACTTGATTATATATAATGCTCGATAGACAGAAAAGCGTGATATAATATATACAAAGAATAGTGATTTTGATATAAATTATCCAATACACCGGAGCTTTTTTATTGCTAGTTATTTCTCAACATTACGCTTTAAGTTTCAAGTCTACGGTTATATCCAAAACTGGTGTAATTTTTTTATTAAATCACTGAGTAATGATATTAAGATTATGTTATTTTGTCTTAGAGATTATTGGTCATTAAAGTTTGACATTATGTTTATTTAAAACTTATTACAATATTAAATTTACATAAATATTATTTTTGCAAGAAATAAAAGTCGACTTGAACCGACGTGCAGATATATATTTTCCTGCTTGTTTTTATTTTGTTAAAAAAAATGTTCTGAAATGTTGTTTTCACGCTTAGTTATTTTATCACGTTTTCAATTAACATCAAAAGAGAGGTTCTTAATTTGACTGTATGTTTGTTTGGACGTATGTTTGCCAATTTTTCCGCAAGTTGTGTGCTAACGAGTCGGACGAGAACTACGATGACAGTAAGCGTTTTTATATCCAATCTTTTAGAGGGGAGGCTTAGTCGAATATGTCTGGTTCCATGGAGTCATATTAAATTTGAAATAGGCAGCGGGTTCGCCTCAAACGTAACGCCACTGATAGACTGCATTATAGTAAAATACAATTGTTACCAACAATAATTAATCATTAGGGCACTCGGGGGAAGTAATTAATTGGGATTATGTATTATTGGCATATATTGTTTGAGGGACACACTCGCAACATAGACATATACCTAGTTTGTGACGGGGTTCAGAACTTCTTGGTGGGGACTTTAGTTTAAAATTCAATGTCGAGTTAGGTCCTGGTAACTGTTGCGACCTCACCTCTTCCTTTCGCCACGTTGCCCAGGCTATGGTGACGCAGTGTACTTTAAGGGAACATGAATGTTTGGCTCTGAAGCGGAATTGAACAAATATTAGTCGTCGCTTCTTTTCATATCTGTGAATACTGATTCCCGGCATGCGTGATCATGCGCGACGCGAACGAGACCAGCCACTCAGCAGTATCTGTTCCAACTTGCGGCGTTATACCCGTGAAACTTGTAGGTGATGCGTCCATCGTTAAAACAAGTTTGACGTTTTAATTAAATTGCACCAACACTAAATTCGACAGCAATTTCATTTATTGACTCGAAAACATCTGTATGAGCTTGAGGCTATTCCCATTTTTTATCTTTATAAAATAAATCATGCAAAGGATTCAGAAAGGTTTACGCCTCTGGTATAAGATTTCTGTAATAGTTTGCCAACCGCTAAAACCAGTTCAATTGGTAGGATTTTTCTATAATCCTTTTTACGTATTATATATCTAAGGTCTCATTCTCGAAAAATCGCATTTTTGCTTTTGCAACGTCAACCCAGCCTCTGTAACATCTAATGTAATCGCGCCAAGTGCTCCTCACTATTTCTACCTGCCACCAAAGTATCATTGACTAGACCCAGCGCACCGTCTAGTACATACACCGATGTCTATTGATACATGTTAATTTTTGCAACTCCTCGCCAAGAAAAAGGTAATTGTAAACACTGGATAAACGTAATTTTGTGAATTGCTGCCCGCTATGTGCCTTATAAAATAGTTTGATCACTGTAGGTCGACGACTATCTGCTTATTTATACTGACAGCTTGGTCCACGCACATTCTCACTGAGTCGTTTCTCTTCAACACCGGCACAATAGGCGACGCATACTCCGAATGATTGTCGGGCTTCAACTTACTAAAATCAACTAATCTATTCTTTAGTAACCTTTTCTTTCAAATAATTTACCTAACGTGACCGAGAATGTTTTTGAGAATTGAGCCTGGAGTTGATTTATTGACAGAGGCAAGCTGCAATAGCTAACAGGAGCTAACTCTAAATTAAATTTTGAAATAAAGTCCCTACCGAGAAGCTCTGTATGCCACTACAAACTACGTGTGCGTCTATGTTGCGAGTGTGCCCTTCAATATTCAATATATGCCGTTGGTAAGTTACCCCAAGGCTATTAATCGCTTTCTCCGAGTACTAATATTTATTACTAGTACTTAATATTTTTTTCGTAGTAGGCTACAATTGAATTTTACTGAAATGACATCTTTCGCTGAAATTACGAATAAGGCGAACCCACTGCCTATTTCAAATTTAATATGATCCCATTCAATCTGACACATTCCACGTAGCCTCCTATCTAAAAGATCGGATATGAAAATGCTCACTGCCGTCCCATTTCCATCCGACTCGTATAAATTGCGTATAAATTAGCAAACAAATTGAGAACCTCTTTCTTCTTTGTCGTTGATTATAAAGGTAATAAAATGTCTAAGTGTGAAAACAACTTTTGGAACATTTTTTTTCACAAGTGTGTACTTGAGTAACTCCAGTGATTTACTCTAGCACACAACCAGTGATATGTAGAGGGATTAACGAATACAACGCTTTTTTATTTTTGTTGCATTTCATACAGAGACTATACGCATACCCTCCCATTTTAGACAACATACAACTGAAACATTGAAGCGCCAATAGCCTAATGATTAAGGACACAAGGATCAAGTGGTCGAGGGTTTGAATCCCGCCAGTCGGCTATTATAACAAATCTAGTGGGAACGATAAAGAAATATTAAAATAAAATCATATAATTCGCTTGTGTTTAATTATGCAAGAGAAAAAGTAAAACATTACCAATTATTAACAAAAAAGATAAAGTGTGAAATTAATTGTAATATTTTTTAAGGAAACTTTATATTAAGCTTTAATGATCAATCACCCCTAAGACTAAATAACACAATCTAGTAATAATTACTTAGTGACGGAATGAAAAGTTAAACACCCGCTTTGTTTATAACCTTAGACTTTAAAGCGTACATGTTGAGAAATAACTAGCAATGAAAAAGCTCCGGTGTATTGGATTGTTTATATCATGATCACTATTTTTTGTACATATTCTCTATATAATCACGCTATTATGTCTCTCAAGTATTATATATAATTAGGCTATTATATTTTTCAAGTATTTCATATATTTATAAATCTTCCGGTGAACTTCAGTAATTTCTGCCCTCCAGCTTAGGATGAGACTAAGATCTTTATCTGACTTTGAGAGTGACATTATTTTGCCTATGTAATTTATTTATACTTATACTTTTTGTACATAATATCGTACAATGGCAGATGTAATGACAATGGCATTCTCTTCCCGTCAACCTTAGTGTGGTGGGTAACAAAGATGATTTGGTGAGTGCACGTAAAAGGATATTTATAATATGTCAAAAGAACAAATTGAATAAAATTTAAATGTAAGCTGGAGTAGAAGACGAATTAAAGAAGGAATAAACAGCGGTCATAGCTCGTAAGGAATGACGCTCTCGAATAGGTAACCACTGAAGTTGGGCACGATAAGAAGAGATATGGTCGTATTTACGCAGAGGAGTTTTTATGCAATTAATTAATTTATGCAAAGGAATCGAATGTAGTTATTCAAAAGTTGGTCAAGTTTTTTATGAGATCTGAATTCAGCTCATAGTAGTACACATCACCATAGTCGATACGAAGAAAAATTAAGGCTTGCACCAGCTGTGCTTCGATCTGCTTAAGTAAAAAAAATAGAGTCGATAAAGGCACCGCAACGCGCCTGTGACTTTTTATCCAACACTTGCAATTTGGTTATTCCAGCAAAGTGTGTTGTCCATAAGCAGACCTAGATTTTTTAATTATGACCGATAGAAATATGAGTATTGTTAAAATTATCGGGTGGAAGATTAGTCAAATCCACCCTACTCAATGTTCGCGAACTACCAATCATGATGGCTTGGCACTTTATAGGGTGCAATATACATTTTATTGTAATTTGATCATTTTTTTTCTTTCACGTATAATTGGAAGTCACCGGCCTTCATAAAGATGACTCGCACTTTGAAGGTCACTTGTGATAAAGTTTATAAAAATATAAAATAAAAGTGGTGAGATGATTCCTCCTTGAGGAATGCCATTTGTAATATTAAGCCAACTTGATAATGACTCGCCGACATATACAGATTGTTGGTGCCCTTGAAGATATAAAGAAAACCATTCCAGTGCTTCGTCGGATACCATTAAATGAGAGAAGACTGCTAAAAGGATGTCATGACTGGCAGCATTAAAGGCGATAGAGAAATCTATAAAATAAAACAATAGCTTCAATGTTTTCCAGTCCTACCCTTATATCGCCAGTCACCTTAAGAAGGGTGGTAGTGGTACTATGACTAGGTAAAAATCCGGATTGTAAGGATGGAGGATACGTCGACCCATTAGATCGCATTCGACTGCACTAGACTTAATATCTAGGATTGATTTTTTGACCTCCTCTAAAGACAATGAAGAGAAATGAAACGAGCTAGACCATGGGCGCCTCAAACTTTTTACATATGTAACGGTTTCACCTATAGTCTGATACTCGATGGCAGAAGTGGTGATAATAAAAAGGATGAAGGTTTGGTAAACGCAACTTACCGATACCGAGATTTCCAAGGAACTTCCAGACATCCGCAGAAGTTGAATAGGAAATATTGTTAAAGATGTGACGGCGTTTAGCATTGTTTTTATCTGTAGATGTTTTGCACATTGATATGATAGATGTTCATAAGTTTATTACAATGTGTAGAAAATGTATACTTGAAAAACTTTCCTAGTGATTCGCTTGTCGAGGTAAAACTATCGGTATCGCTAGAAATTGCAAAATCATTTGCAGAGTACTATGAATCATTATCCGATATGCGGGACATAATAAAATATATTTGTATTATAAAGATACTTAAATAACGTTGTAATTATATAAAAATAAATTATTGATAACAAATAATATTAATAGACAACAATAAAAAAGTGTGCAACAACTGATGGGTCTCTGATATCAATTTGAATGCAAAAAAGGGATCTTAAATTTGGCTGGTACATTTATTTTTACGTACATGTATATCTCCATTGTTTATGGACCGATTTAGATGATTTTTTTGTGCATTTTGTCTTAAGGGTGGTCGAATTTTGTGATATAACACCCACGCTTGAGTGCAGATGTTTTTTATTAAACTACAAGCGGACCCGACAGTGTCCTGTACTCACGATGAAGTCGTGTCTACAGGACGTCTGTACATTCGAAAATACCAACCTTTTCTATGAGCTAAATTGTGAATCTAAATATAAATTTGAAGTGCTGAAACATTATAAGAAAACCTGCATATTTGACAATAAAAATATTTCTAAGATATGTGAAGTTCACAAATCCGCACTTTGGTTGCGCTGTTGACAACGCCCAGTGAACAATTTGGCAATTTGAAAAAGAGCTTTTACATTACTTTTTGTGTGTCCCATGAATTCACTTGCAGTTTAATAATCGGAGCCGAGTACCTGACAATCTTAGAATATCGTAAATAGAAGACTTTGACATAAATATACCCAAATAGCAATCCATTGAAAATAATAATAAATCCAACTAATATTATGATAAGCAAACTATTCAGCTTATTTTATATTAATATAGGTATTTAAAACGTAAATTCTTAGGCGACAGAGGTCGGTGTTTGGAATGAAACATCATGTCAAATGCTAGACAATAATTAAGTGGTAGCCAGCCCTCTTCGCGTGTAACTCAATGTCCTACAGACAAACAGACAAATGTGTACAGAGATCACACGATAATTATTACGTTTTCACAGCTGGCGTGCGTCGACCGCTTCGCAGGCAAACTCTATCTCAATCTGACGACCAGAAGAATAAGCGTCCTCCATCTTTGAATACGCAGAGTAGGCATCGAGAACAGAGGCGACAACGTTTATATGAAAGTAAATAATAATTTATATAGAATGAATTGTCAAATACACACAATTTTGGAGATATGTTTAAAATGATACAATCTGTATTTTCTTCTAAATATCTGAAAATATCTTATAGCTTTTTTATAGATAAAGAATAAATACTATTAGAGGTTCCTAAATTGCTTATGGCAAAATATGTTTGATTATATGCGTAACACATTTTTTTACTGATAACCGATAATTGTAAGATATATTATCATTTTTGCCACAAATAACTAATATTTTCTTATTATGAGATGATTATGATTCGTTAGCCTTGCTAAAACTAAAAAACCGCTCTATCGATTTGCTTAATTTTTGTGTTAAAATGTTGGTGGTCGTTCAGTGTACGCTTATGTAAAAAGTAATTTAGAAAAACCGACTACATAATTCACCAATCCAAATCATATGTTGTGTAAAAATTTTCTTATGATCACGTTGACGTCGCTACGTGAATTTTAGTTTGACTGTTGTTCTATATACGTCCGCAACAAACAATTTTAGGCGTGTAAATGTGATACCTCGGGTCGATTCTTGTAGATTACAATTACATAACGTTAAGTTTATAACTAACACTTTTTTATGGAAGTGAAGACAAACGAACAGACGGTTTACCTGATGTTAAGCGATCCCGCCGCGCGTGGACACACGCAACAACCGGAGAGTCACGAAATTGGCATTGTGAACCTGGGAAATTGGATTGAATAGGTTTATTGGAAAGGATGGGTCGAGATAAAGGATTTGGAGGAAAAAGGAGTAGGAAAAGAGAAGGGTAGACGTGGCCATCGGGCATTTCCAAAGGTCATGCATACTTTATTTCATGCCGACTTTATTAAGGGTGGTAGTACTTTACCGGGCGAGCTCGGCCGTAAAAGTGCAGAAAAAGCTGTGAAAAGATGTTATGCTCTATCATCACATTTTTTCTTGTTACGCATCTGTTTATCTTAATCTTTGTCAGACGTCAGGATGACAATGTCAAAGAATAAAAAGTGTAAGCGGCGGTCCGTGGGCGGTTGACGCGTGCACTTACCGGGATCCAGCCAGGGTCTTTGTAAATACGCCTTGGTTATTAGGGCCCCGGTTATTAAGCCGTTGGAAAGTCGTGAGAACGTGGTCGAATCGATATTAATTGCTCGAGTGGTCTGTTAGTCTCTACGTTGCCTGATATCGCTATCCATGTTCGTAAATAATACTGTTTTGTTGGTAGTTATGATTTTTACAGATAATTTAAAAATGAGCTGAATCTAGAAACATGCAACAACTTTAAATTTGTACTTCATCTTAGGTAGCTAAAAAGGTTATTGTATACTTTACGTATAGAAAAAAAAATATGCCAGAGACTTATAATTTCAAGATAATTGTTACAAAAACTTACATAATTTAAACCGTTATATATAATTAAAAAAACTGAAAAGAGATAAAGAAAAATGGAATGATCCCGGTTTAAAAATATAAAATCCAAATTAAAAAATTAAATGTTTTGAAAAAAACAAATTATTATCGAAATACGGCTAGTTAAAAGCTGGTAACATTAAAATCGATCATTTTCGTATCTATATATGGGGAATTGCTATTACTTAATGTAACCAAGCTCTAAGTTCTGCTACATTTTGAAGTAGCAGGCCTTGCTGCTTCAGAAATATTGTCATTAAACATCAAGTGAAGCGTCTTCTCGCTTGGCAGCTCCAACCTTGACAAAAATCATTGGTGTAGTTGCATCCAACCATGTATATCATCCCAATGTATCATAATGTAACTTATCCATAAAAAAAACAACATTATATTCGTACATGGTGTAAAAAGTTTGTACATGTATCATGTCATTCGAAAATTGAGCTGACGGAAGAGATGAGATACCTTTAATAAAAGGAATGAAAGAGTAATACTTTTTGAATTGTTCCACTGCTGGGCAAGAATCTCCTTTAAACATGAGGGTATAGCGCATAATCCGCCACGCGCCCGTGCTTATTGGCGGATTGTTCCTCACGATGTTTCTCTTCACGCGTTAAATCAGGACTTAAAATTACAATTTTAGAAATTAACAATTTTATTGGTGCCGACACCTGGTATCAAACTCAAGCTTGCCACAAGTACACAGAATTGAAGCGACCGCCCAGCCACTGAGCTACCATAGCTTTTAATTCGTATAGTTGCGTCCCACCATGAATTCGCGTCATCTTGCGTCTTCAAATGCTGCATGAAACGGGGTGGGTTGATCAACCGATAAGCCGGCACCTCCGATACAAATCCCACTTGGAGCGTTGGCTCGTAAATTCGGTGACTTGTTGCATCGTGACTCACTTTTGGCATCCTTTTACAGATCTTACTCAGGGATCTCGATTATTTGCCGAGTGAGTTTTAACCGAATTCAAAAAGGAGACTGCGTTTTTTGTATGTATGTGCGCCGATTACTTCGGCAATCATGAATAGATTTTAATAATTACTTGTTTTATTTGAAAGGACATGTTTTCGAGGTGACGCT
>JAOCPS010788590.1:0-10227 GCA_025505425.1 Graphium colonna
CATATCAGCGCTTTGATCAGGGAACGCATGGCTAAAAGAATGTCATGACTTACGACATTAAAGGCATTCAAAAGGTCAATTAACGCCCTTACAGTAATCATTCTATTCTATACCAGCCCCAATATCGCCCATCACTTTTGGGAGAGTAGTGGAGGTGCTGTGACCAGGTCTGAAACCGGATTGCAAGGGACGTATCTAGCCCCTATTATTTATGCGGTAGCTATCCATCCTAACCCAAAGGCACATAGTTCCAATTCATCAACTCTTAAGTAAATATAATGAACCTTGTAATAAATGTACCAATCATAGTATACGAAAAAGGAACCAACTAAAGAGAATACCACAATATTGTCAGTGAAACAAAGATGGGTAGGAAGGGTAATACAATATTGAAGTTCCCCCAAAAGATATCATAGCTTGGGTACGGCCCTCTATTGTCCACCTGTAGGACCTTTTATTAAGATAATATATATAATATATAATCCACATTATTTTTTAATGAAATCGATATACTTATATATCTCAAAGGCCGGCTATTGTGAATCCTCTGATGTTTCAGGAGTCCATGGGCGATGGTGATCACTTATCATCAGGTGAGCCATCTGCCCGTTTGCATCTGCCCCCCTCCCTTTCCATAAAACATTAAATCAATAGATCCGCAATACATTTCGTATATACACGACTACAGCAAATCTAAAAGAAGAGTCTGTATGTATGTTCATTCATTACGTACTAACATTTAAGTTATCATAATTTGACAAATAATGCATCATTCGAAGGATCTTGATCGTTCGCTTAAATATAACTTTCTCTCTTCCTCCTAGCCCTTTCCCAAGTTACTTGGGGTTTCTAATCCACCCAAATATTACCTGAATTTCAGTTTTTACGCAGAGCGACTGGCATCCAACCTTGCGGAGGTCCACCATCCAAAGGGATAAACCGAATTGGAAGGATGGATTAGTTGTAAGGATATTTGAAGGCACTGACATCCTATAACGACTGCCAAAGCTGTTCTTGACAATTATAACCGACTTTTTACATGCCCATCCGACATTTTCAGGCAGTCGGGTGATCAGCCCGTATTGCTCTAACCCAACCAAGAAACAACAACACAAAGTCGTTGTTCCCCACGGAGTTCGAACCCACGAACTCCGGTTTGTAAAGCAAGCGCCCATACGACTAGGCTACGGAGGCGGCTTAAATGTAATTTTCTCTAGGGGTCTTAGATTTATAAGAGCTAATATTCGGAAGATGATTTGCTGATGATACTCAACATCAAATAAAAAACCTTCCTTATATATACATATCAGAGAGCGCTTGTTACGTATTCGTGTTTAGTTTTCTTAGTTTTATTTTTATTTATTTTATTTTTACGTCAAAACACTTACTGATATTTAGAAAATGTCGATAAACATAGATTAAATAACAGAAATAACAACCCCAACATTCTATAAAAGACAAATAGGGTAAATAAAATATGTCTCTTGTACAATATTATGTTTGGCGTAAATACACCTTGTATGTATGTAAAAGAAAATGTTATGTGAAATCAGCTATCTGGTCTACTTACGTTTATTTAAAATGAGAAACTTCCGAGTTTCCAAACTTCCGTCAGTAACTTAAGCAGAATCTGATTGGCGGTAGCTATTTACTTTAATTTATTGTTAAAATCAAATGTCTACAGAAGTGTGCTGGCGTCTACGTGAATAAACATATTTTGAGATTGGATTTTCAAACACGTTTAACGCTTCGCGTCGTTAAGCTTTCGATTCTTGTTAGTAAAGCATTTTAAACATATTGTCATTTACATATGAACAGGCAGAAAACCTTGCTTGCTTGCTTGCTATTAGATTATATTTTTGCTTTCGATTAAATGTTAAATAATCGCTTGCACTTTACGGCTACTTATGCGATTGTCATTAAAAATACATCAATATCAGATCATCATTGTGATTAGATTAGGAGGACCAATAAAAGCGATGCGACCAGCGTAAAACCACACACCAACTGAGATGAGTTTCATAGTGGGAGACTGTTCCGAAGCCTCTCACTATGAAAGTCATTAAAGTTGCTGTGTCTCGCCTGGTAGCCGTGGGAGGGCTCATCCTGCATTTACCTCTTTGTTATTTTCTTGTGTGAAAATTAGAAGAAAAATATGATGTATATATATATATATCATATTTTTATAGTAATAAGTAGAGCTAGATAACAAAGTTAAATTATCTTTGCACAAAAAAGTCATAGTACGAATATGTAAACATTTATTTCTAAAAAATTGTAATACCTAGTTTTTTTAAGAATAAAATACAACAATGTTTTTCGTATGTTAAATTCAATAAGTACGACTACTCTGTGGAATGAATTGTGGCCAGCGGTATTTCCGGACTGATACGAATTAGGGACCTTCAAGAGCTTACTTCTATCTGAAAGGCCGGCGATGCTCTTGTGAATCCTCTGAGTCCATGGGCGGCGGTGATCACTTACCATCAGTGTGTGAGCCGTCTGCTCGTTTCCCTGCTTCTTCATAAAAAAAGATTACATGATAGCTTCCTGGTTTAAAATCAATGTAAAAATCGACTATTTATATTGTTAATACTGTGACTATACCTCAGACTATAGTAGCTTACAGAAGCATCAGAAAATAGGAGGCATGCAGATATATATCTTCTCATATTCTATTAAGCACCTATAGTCTTATAGTCAAGGAAATGGGCATCCGATCATGTGGTCGAAGGTTCGATTCCCGCATTCGACTACTGACGTGAACCATATCCTAGCATAAGCCTAGAGCTTAGAATATTTAAGAAATATGAGGAAAGTTTCAAATTATTTGCTAAGATTTATAAAAAAAAATCTATGGCTTTTTAAATGGTTAATCGGCATTTTTAATATATCACGTTTAAATATTTTAAATTTGTTAAATTTGGTAATTTCCGTAATTTTTATTTACGGGGTTGTAATGCTCTTTTGAGATTTTGTTAAGTCGTAAAACGTCCAGTCTTATTATTTCGCATAATAAGACTGGACGTTTTGTTATTATTATTTATCATTTATACTATTGCAATTTTGTTATTTATTCGTTGTTATTATTTGTGAATTCGATTCGATTCTTCTTATTTAATTTGTTTTTAATATTCTGTAATACCTTTTATCTCTTTTTAATGCAATGCCTGTGTTTCAATGTTATCATATTACATTTAATTTCCAAATTTGTAACACTGTTTAATATATTGTTCGACTTTTGTATCTATAATTGGGGTGACACTATCCTTCTCTTTTGTACCTTTCTCTATAATTAATATGCTTGTGACAGTGTTTAATTCTTTGGTACAACTATCTGAATAAATATATAAATAAAACATAAACTTGTCAGCTTATTTCATGAGCCAACCAGGATCGCTGGTCCCTCAGCAAACTTTTTACATTATATATATACTAATTGTTTGCCGGTTAATAAATCAATATACAAAAAAATATTGCTCCTATAAATATAAGTCCTATTGAGAAGTTTGGATTCGATATAACTGAAAAGATTATACAGACTGATTGGTTTTCTGAGTATGAAGCTCCCGCAGGAATCCATTATTTGGCGTTTTTCTTCCTTATTTATGTAAATGACTTCCATTATTTAGTCAGTGAAATTGACGACATAGTCTTGTTTGCTGATGGTACATGAGAACTAATGTTCAGATTTTAACGATGATCTAATTCCGATGACGTAAAATATACTCTCTTCACAGTGGCACATTGGTCCAGTGCTATCCAAAAATCCTTGACAAATGTTCCCTAGCCTTACCGGTTGCGAACCCCAAGATGCACGGTTGTTCTCTAAATAAGTGTTATCTGTCCTTTATACTTCTTATTTCTCAAAATTGGTGAGTATCGAGTATTTCTGATTTTATATTTATAGTCTAAGATGTCCGTGACGTTACTTAATTTCCCATGAATAAAATGTACTTTGATTGTAGACAACGACAACGACAACGACCAACGATAAAAACAATGATCTTGGGACAACGGCCAATCTTTAGGTACCAGGCGCTGAAAGTAGGTCAAAATGTTATTCACTTTTTAATTTAATTTTAAATGTTGATATTCACATATATTTTAGAAAATATAGTTAAAATTACGAGTAGTAACCAATATTGTCTCTCTGGCTCAATCTCCCACTGGCGGCACCTTTTACTAGTTGATTTAAAGTTAAAACTGTGTATATATTAGGGGCCAAATATCATTAGTATAAATATTTATAACAATACAAATTCTCCTCTATTAGCTAATGTATTCCAAAAATAAAAACATTTCATACAGTTATCATATTATAAAAATAAAAAAATAGTTACCAAATATTTTAGGTCTTTTGACATCCTACTTTTTATAATAATAATATATTTTAATATAAAGAACATGTTTTTTTTTAAGGAAAGGAAGACAAATGAGGAGACGATTCACCTGATGATAAGCGATCCCGTCGCCCATAAACAAACGCAACATCCGGCAAATTGCGAGTGCGTTGACAGCCTGGGAGATCGTATATAATAGGTTTATTAGATAGGATGGGGTCTTGATTTAGAAAACACAAATTTCGTATATATTAGCGGTATACGGTAGCGGTAACAAGCCAAGCTTTTTGAATATTGATTGGCAGGATTCATCGGGTGGTAGGCAGCTTATAGGTCTAATGCATTTTTTTTGTACAACAAATCCTTTATTTACATCGGAACTGTCACTCCTTACTATCAAACTATGACGTAGTAGCAAGTCTACATACTATATGGGATTTACAATTCAAATTTTCATCAATTATTATCCCCAAGAACTTTGTTTACCAAATAGGTATTTCTTTAGTTTTTGATATTTTGAGTATTATGTTGAATTTCTTACTATTTGATTTATTAAAATAAATTTATTATTGTTCATATTAATTTTATTGCGTAACCATCTAATAATGTTATCTGAATATGATGTGAATGTTAAGAGTACTGGTGACTTATCGGGGATATCTGTAAACTTAATTAAGACAATGATGCCACAAATTCCATCACACCTTGCTCAAATTTTTAAAAAGTATGTAGACTCGCGAACTTTTACCGATCTTATGAAGTTGAATAAGATGCCCTTTTTAAAAGTGGTGATAAAAATGACCCTGGAAAGTGCAGGCCAGTAGTATATGTTGAAAAATAAAAATTGAAAAAGCCAATTATGAATTACATTTAAATAACAACAATAGTTTTCATAGTGAACAATATGGATTTACTAAAGGCTAGTCAGCAACCGATGAAGAAGACGCGCTCCTTAAACCTATTGACGATGCATGCGAGAACTTGCAAAATGCAATAACCGTGTGTAGCGATCTACCCAAACCATAAATGGTTTGGAAAACTGCGCAGATCTTGAAACTCACACTCACTTACTCACTCCTATGGCTCAGCGACCCAAAATGGGTCTTAGCCTCCAAAACGAGATACCTCCATCGCGTTCTATCTAGCACAATCGGTGGCTCCCAACTCAAACAGATCTTTCCCCTTCTATCCAGCGATACCACGGTCGACCGACTTGTCTACCGCCATTTGGCTGGCTTAAGTACGCTTCCTTCACGCCGCGATCTTCGCTTATTCGTTCGAGGTAACTCAGCCATTCTCTCTGAATCTAAAACTAAATCTAGTTAGCTCTTAACTTCATTGCCTCTTATCTCGGTAAAATAATTTAAAGAGTAGTTATTAATAATGTTAGTTCTAGATCATATTTGAGAATGGACCTGGACATTAATGACATCTCGCTTTTTACTAAATCTATCTTATTCACACTTCCAAACCTAAAAAGGCAAGACTCAAATCTGTGTTTTAAAAATGAAATAATTAGTGTTTCTAACTCCATTGTCTTTTTAGAGTTGACTCTGGATTCGAGTCTTCAGTGGAATGCCAAATAACTGGTCATATCTTTATTGTATGCTACAACATCAGATTATCGCCATCCACTGGTGAACGTAAGCTTGCCCTAAGCGCCCCAACTGTCTTAGTCGTCAGTTCATCGAGCTGCAGGACGTCTTCAACTACGTTTGCCTAAACGCGATCTCCACTCTAACACCTGTCGGCTTCATCGACCAAAGGTATGTACGTCTGGAATCATGGCCAGCCCACCTCCATTTCAGTATGCTAATTTTACGCGCAATGTGGGTGACTTTGGTTCTCTGACGAATAACTTCGTTTCGAATTGTGTCTGCCAGAAAAACCCCGACCATTGCGCGCTCCATTGCCCAATGAGCGACCATGAATTTATGGGCTAGCCCCACGGTAAGCATCCACGCTTTGGCTCTATAAGTCATTACTGGTAGGACGCACTGGTTAAAAAGTTTGGATTGTGGTATTGAAGACTCAAGAATACGTTGTAGCTATCCGAATGTCACCCAGTCCAACCGTATCCTTCGATTGCAAATTTTCCCACGGTTTTTGCTGCCCTTCTACGGCTACGCTCGCATGGAGAAGTACCACCGTCTTATATAAAGTCGGCATAAAATAAATATGCATGACTTTTGGGGTAGCCGGGTGGCCATACTTACCTTTTTCCACTCATTTCCGATTCCAAATCCGAATCCTTAGTCTTGACCCATTTTTATCCTATAAACCTGTTCTATCCTAGGTTGACAATGCACTCGTGCATTGCATACAATGCAATGACTCTCCGTATGTTGTGTGTGTCTGTGGACGACGATGTTGCTTAATATCAGGTAAACCGTCTGATTGTTTGTGTATTTAAAAAAAAGTTTGAAAAATAAAGTTTTAATTGTAGTCCCTAGAAGTCAAAAGATTTTAAAACCATGGATGAATCCGGGTCTTTTAAGATGCATTTGTGTTAGATAAATTAACATTTAAAATAAAGGGCATATCCTTAATAATAATAATTATTGCAAAAGCCGGACATCATCTACATTATACTGATACTGACAGACGGACTGAGATAATAAACTACGTACTTTATATGGATGACATAAAATTTTACGCTGACAATGAAACTGATCTTTCACTAATGACATAAATATGGAATTCAGAATAGATAAGTGTAAAATAAACTCTATCAAAGCAGGACACATATACCAATATTACTATACACTGGAATCTGGTGAAGACATTGAACCACTTGACGAACAAGAGACCTATAACTATTTTAGGATATTATCAATCACGCCAAATACAGTACATAGACACAAAACAAAAACTCAAACAACAGTTTCGACACAGACTCAATACGATCCTGAAATCGCAGCTTTATGCCCGCAATACAATAAAAGCCATAAACACATTTGCTATACCCATTCGAACCTATTCTTTCGGTGTTATAAACTGGACCACATCTGACGTAAAAGCGCTTCAACGCATAATTAACACTATAATGAAAAAAATCCGAAAGCACCACCCTAGATCATGCATACAGAGACTGATAATCCCAAGAAAAGAGGGAGGGAGCGGATTAATTTACATAACTAACTTACATAACAAACAAATCACGACGTTAAGATAATATTTTTTTCTCTAAACGCGAATTTTCCGCACTGTACAAAGCGATATCACAAAACGACTGTAAATTCACACCACTAAAATATTACAGACGACACCGACCCGGACGCGAAAGTCCCTTCACGGCAGACATCGTCATGACTTATGCCAACTTAAGGCGTCGAAAGCGTGGCTGAGTAAAGGCGAGCTCTTCCCGGAGACTGAAGGCTTCATGATGGCGATACAAGACCAAGTAATAGAGACAAGAAACTACTAACGACATATAACAAAGACCTTGACTAATGACACATGTAGAAAATGTAATAGCTGCCTGGAAACTATCTAATATACAAATGGTGCCTGTAAAGCAAAAGCCCAGACTGACTACAAATACAGACACGACCAAGTTGCAAATATAAATATACCGAAAACTAGCCGATAGGCGTTGATAAACGACAACTAATAACTGAAATATTAACGTACTACAAGTATACACCTAAGAGTGTGCTTAACAACCCCAAGACTAAATTGTACTTTGACCGAACTATACTTACTGATCGTTCCACTCATCATAATAGGTCCCACATTACATTTATAGACAAAACTAACAAAACTGGTTACCTCATAGACATTGCTGTCCCTAATACACACAATCTACAAAGTACAATAGCGGAGAAATTGACCAAATACATAGAACTGAAAGAAGAAATAACACGCATATGGCATATTCAGAGAGGGATCATATTACCAATTGTCATATCCACTACAGGTGTAATACCTAAACAATTACATCAATCCTTGAAGATCCTGAAACTACCACAAAAATATATAATCTCCTCCAGAAAGCCATCATTCTGAACACATGCTGAATAGTAATATTAACGTCCCAGCCAGATGAGAAAAATGTGTTCATCCCCCATAGTAATGATAACAATCATTTGCTTTGCTTTTTGAACTGTTGAAACAAGATGGTTTACAGTATTTAAGTGCGAAGTTCAGCCATTACATAATAGCTTGCATATCTGGTGTACATTTATTCCTTTTTATACTTTAGCAGATTTTTAACACATAACGTTATAAATAAGTCATTGCTTAAAATCTAAAAATACTCTGAATAGAATGCGTGTTTTAAAAGCCAATTAAGCAGGTCCTTTTTGAATTTTAATAACGGTTGTTCTTTTATGTTTTGCGGTAATTTGTCATAAATTTTTGCACCCATCCAGTAACAATTATTTTTATAAGCAGCTGACCTAGGTACAGCTGACACTCATAGTATCTTTTTGGGCGACTATTTACTTTGAGAACTGTACTATCACAATTTTGGCCGTACACGCTTCCCTGGTGTTGCTTTATAAACTTTGACATTTCTAAGATATAAAGACATGGTTCGGGAAGAATCCCCAAGGTACGGAAAAGAGGTTTACACGATGTGTATGAAGGAATGCAGCAGATAGATCAGTGCTTCTACCTCAAAGCAATATTCCATATCTTAGTACGGATTCGACATATGAGAAATATACTGTAATATCAGCTTGTCTTGAAGCCACTTTATTTAATTTATAGAGTGCGTATATAAATTTGTTAATTTATATAACATGCTAAAAATTTTGTAGTTGATTTAGAAATCACTGTAATAAATTGTTTCGAATTACAAAAAAGCCGGAAAAATTACAAGAAATTATGGGGATAAAATCGTGATACAACTTTTACAGAGGTAATCAAAATATCCCCTGATTAAATTATTTCAATCTCAAACAATCCAGAACGATCAGTAGACGAAATAAATAAGTTCTTGAATGATATTTATTCACGAATAACCAACAAAGCCGAAGCGTGGATGCTTACCGTCGGGCTGGTCCATAAATTTATGCTCGATCATTGGGCAATGGAGCGCGCAATGGTCGGGATTTTTCTGACAGACAAAACTCGAAAGGAAGTTATTCGCCAGATAACCAAAGTCACCGACGCTGCGCGCAAAATTGGTATGGGACCGACTGTCGATGGAGCCGGCCGGTGTTAGAGTGGAGCAAGGTTCTATAGCACGATGAACTGACGACTTGAGACAGGGAGCGCGTAGCGAATAGATGCGGGCTGCTCAAGAGTGAGTTGGCGCGCCTTGGTTTACGTTCAGTAGTGGACGGTAATAGTCTGATGTAGTATCATGAAATAAAGATATTATTAGTTATTCTCGAGTCTTTCTTTTTTCGTTTCCTATAATTTTTGATTTTTAATACGTTGCCAACCTTTCTTATTCTGATTTACTTTCATTTATAAATAATGTTTTATCCACTGTTATTTAAATACCTTTACACATCCATCCTATTTAATTGTATTTTAAAGCACCCAACAGAACCGCATTAAAATAAGTTTTCTTACAAATAAGTTCAGTTGATGACGTTCTTGTGTCGAATACTGTTTGTATTTTCGTTACCTTTCTATGTAGGTTTTTCGCAAATATTAGATAACCATCCGTATTCCTTTATCTTACACTAATGCAAATCTGACACTTATCCGATAATAATTGATTTAATGCAGGTCGCATTAAAAATAACAAAATAGCAGATCGTCAACGAGATAAGATTAGGAAGACAAATAAAAGCAGAAACAGCTGTAACGATCACCATAATCCATTGCATCCTCTCGCCATGAAGCTGTTATTGGTCGCTCTGTCCTGCCTGGTGGCGGTGGTGGTCGGTGGTCCGGTCATTGCCGAGGAGCCCATGCGCTTCTACCA
>JAOCPS010788701.1:0-10227 GCA_025505425.1 Graphium colonna
ACATGTATTATTTAACATAACACAAGGAACACGTAAAATAAAGATCAAGCACCCTTGATTATTGAAGACTTTCTTATGTCACCAGTGTAGATAATATATATGTCTTCTAGCTGACCCCGTCAAACGTATTTCTGTCATAAAAGAAACATCAACAAAAATTCTAATTTCACAAAAAAAAATTAGGGATGGGGGAGTAGAATAAATAACCTATTGTTATATCCAACAAATATTTAAAAAAAATCAATTAAGTCGGTTCAGCGATTTCAAAGGAGAACTATAACTTACATCGTGAAACGAGATTTACTGATAACTGAACTGAAAAAAAATATATAAAAAAACTACTTACAATATGAAATTTTTATTTATTGTTTAGTAATTAATATTGAAAGGGAATTATTCCTTAAAAATGACCTCATCAAAATGTGCTCCAATTCGTTCTTGGCTTGCTCGGCAAGTACGCTCTGAAATGCTTGACATTTCTCGCCGGATATATTCCTTTAGTCCATTAGTTAACCGCGGATTTGTTTCTTAAACTTTAGACTTAATAATTAAAAAATCCATTCCAGTCCATTGGACTCAAATCCGGGCTACTTTATGGCTAAGAAATATCTCCTCTTCGATATATCACGATCTATGGGCAGCTGCGCCATCTTGTTGTAACCAGTTCCAGGTATTAAAACCAGGAAAACTCTGTAGCTCTGTTGAAAAAAAATCCTCGATCATTGCCACATACCGCTCCGAAGTAACTGCAACTGCACACCCGTGTTCATTCTCAAAAAATTATGGGCCTAAGATGCCTTGCGCTGACATAAACTAAGACTGTTACTTAAGGGTTACGTAAGGCCCTAAACTGACTTTAGGGCTATGTAAGGACCTTTGATGTTTGTGACATGGGTTTACGTTACTCCAGTTGTAGCTATTTTGCCTATTAACGTGGCCGTTGATGTGAAAGTGAGCCTCATCAAAAATAACACGTTGTTAAACGAAGTAAAGCGGTTCATTACTTCATTTCAAGTTAAGTTTATTGATAGAATCAGTATCTTTTAATTGCTCTACTAACTGTATTTTGTATGGATAAAATTTCTTATAATTCTTTAAAATGCGCAGTAACGTCGATCTGGGTATATTAAATGCACTGGAACGCTTACGAGTGGATTGAGTAGCATTTTCACAGACTGACTCTTGCTCTACGTCGATGTTTTCTTCCGTCCGTGATGTTCTTCCTCGGCCTGATCGTTGTTTATCTAACGTATAGCCAGTCTCCTCGAACTTTTGAACACGATTCTTTATCGAGTGAATACTAGGACAGTCATTAAACGTGCGTAAATTGCGATACTCTCTAAATTTACGACGCGCAATGGTGGCCGAATCATTGTTGCGATATAAACTCATGCACACAAAATGCACAGTCCGCTCCGGTGTAACCGCACTCCGCACGCCATTCCTGCGCGCCATTTAAATTTTTTACGAAATTTAAATTTCAAAGTAATAATGGGACACCTTGTTTATGAGATAAGCGTTGAACTTTTTAAAGTTATTTTGTTTACTTTCAATGAAATATGGTTGAACAATTTCAAATTTCGTCAACGATATCAGAGATCTTCGTGTCTTTACTTAAAAATAAGTAAACAAAACATCTTATCATCACCCCATGCTGATAATAGCATTTTTTTGCATAAAACATGGTATTCAAAAGATTTTACAAATAAGGATTACCTAAAAAGGATTTCCACAATGATACGTAGCATGCAAAAAGTAAACAATAAAATTTTTACTAATTATATATAGAAACTCATTAACACTATAAAACTTCTAAGCCACCTATAACATTTAATTTTAAATACTACTTAACTTTTTAAGTCCATTGGGTATTTTATTATATACCTGCACACACATAAATAAACATTATTATGCTTTTGCATTTTAGGATTATCACTAAGTACAAGTCTATTTGGGTCTCGCCTTTTTCGAGAATACACTTCATCTGCCGTATCAAATGATTTTTTTATGTTTCCAAACAAAAATACCTATTTAATATTGATAAAGATATGGTACTGATAGATTTCCAAGTTTTTATATACTGGCTGAAATGCTACATGTATCTTTCATACATTATGAAAGATATTATTTTATTTTCAGCCTATTTCATTTCATCTTATGTACACTTTGACCGTACATATATATACACACACACACACTTGCTGCTTTGGTTATTTATTTCAATAACAAAAATAATTTTGTGTTAATCAAAGTGTTTATACGCGTGATTGATTTATTTTTCCTTTCTCGTCTTAACGCTTTAAAGTTACCAATTGCCGTAGCTTTCAATTATGTGTTCTGTGGCTTCGTGAAATAAGATAGAAATCCTAAAAGTTATCTTTGATCTGCTTCAGGAAAATTATTTAATTGTTATGTTTTACCTGACAAAAGTTCCATTCAATTTCTATTATATTAATGAGTTTGATGTCTTCTCTTGTCTTGAAAGTTATTTGTATGATAAGAGGTAAATACATTCGCGTGGTCACAAACCGAGGAAGTACTTGAACTTTGTAGTATTTGAACTTAAGTTGATCATTAATTCCTGAGAAATCAACGTTCTAACAAGTTAACGGCATTCTATTGATGTAATGGCATTGAATGAGACATGGTTGAAGAGCAAGGGAGTAGGGCTGTGCACCAATTTTGCCCGACTAACGACTGCTTCATACGCCTAGACCTAAATGTATCGGAAACGGACGCGGTGGCGGTGTAGGTTTTTACGTCAGATGTGGATTAATATGCGATCGTATCGTCACCCTACCCACCCTACACATAATTCGGTGGAACAAATGTGGCTCACACTGAACGTAAGCTCTAAGAAATTGGTCATCGGGACAGTATACCGTCTCCCATGGCTAGATGTAATTACTTTTTTTGACACAAGGTACAAAAATTAAAGTCGTTTCTTATGTGTGTTAGTCTAAAACAATTAATTGACTCTCCAATTCACTTTACTAGCCACAGTCAATCTTTAATAGACGTTATTTGCACACATTTTGAAGCGTAACGTTATTGAAGAACCAATATCGCCGCTTAGTAATCATGCGTTATTGATTTGCGACACTGAAGATAATGCCAAAAAAGCTTGTATACAGGTCATTAAATACCATAAATTTACACATATTTACCATATTTCTTACATCACTTGGTAACATAAAGTTAGAAAATCAGAACGTTAATCAGATGGTACATAGATTAACTTTATTCATAACTACACTATTTGACACTTTTGCCATAAAAAAACAGTAATACTAAAAAAAAACAACCTCATTGATGGATTATATCTACAATCAAATTAATTATACGTTTACGAAATGAAGCATATACAAGATACCTAAAAACTAAATCTCACACCAATAAAGCATATTACAAATAATTGCAATCAATCTTTTTAAAATCAATTTACTTAGAAAAGAAAGCTTATTTTAATTACAATATAAATAGTGCCGTGAAGAATCTTAAACTTCTATGGAAAAATCTAAAAGCTAACATATTACCACGAAAAAATGATATCATGATACCTTTACATCTTGATGACCCCGACAAAATAAACAGTATTTTTTTAAATATACCTGGTAGTTCACAAGTATCGAAGTTAACTATAAATAAATTTAAAAGACACCGATATAACCGTATTATTTTGTCGTGTATATCAAAAATTGTTGAAAAAGCTGTATGGCTTCAATTGGTAGAATACTTGGAGGAAAATAATATTTGACCGAACCTTTAGTCGGGCTTTAGAAAAAATCATAGCACTACCACCGCTCGCAATCTAGGGTTGGAAATTAACTAGGAATTACGTTTAGAGAACCATGTTTCCAAAACAATGCAAACATGTTTTACAGAGTAAAATTCTTTACAAAATACAACAATGCATCAATTTTAATTTTCATAAACAACTTGTGGAATTGTTAATCTTGTCTAAACTCAACTATGCAGACACAATATATGGTTAGAAGTTACAGATGGTTGAAGTTCTGTGCGGCAAAATCACTTTCTTTTATGAATACGCGATTAGATTAGCATCCGAGAAGGCTGTAAACCTGGATTTCACCAGGGGACAGACCAGAAACTAAATAGACTATATCACTATCTCTAGCAGGAGGAAGTCTTGAATAAGCAACACCAAAACATACCCAGGTGCTGATTATGGTAGGGATCATAATTTGCTCATAGCAAATATGACGAGTCAAAAAGAGGTGTCAACGAGTCACATATAAACCACATTGACGACTTACATATACCTGGAGAGTACAAGAAGTTCAAAACACGATATCAGCAAAGAATGGTTATGAATATTCGTGTAGCTGGTAGCTTCATGTATATTCATAGCCATTAAGAATATCTAGGAGAATCGGAGACAGATGTAGGCTGCTCTGTTATCTGTTCGAAAGAAGGACGCAGTCATCATAATTATGTATTTTTCTCTTATCTTTTAGGTCGTTTCTAATCTGACGGGGCTGCCATCACTTGTCATATCAGAATCTGCCAGAAAACTCTGTTCTCAGCTGATCGAATGGTTTTCGTGACTGTCAGGCCGGTAAGGGATTTAATTTTGTCTGCTCATCGTATTGGTGAAGTTTATGTTAGTTAATTTATAGCTTCAATACATATTTTTAAAAAAAGGTGTAATATAACATTATTCATTCTTTCCAATGTAAAAAAATTATACAGTCAATTTAAGCGAGTTTAAGTTTTTATAGCCAAAATCAATTTCAAGAATATTTCAGTTATATTTTAGACTACAATTAGTATAAAAGAATCCTGTAATATTTTATGTTAGTTAATTTATAGCTTCAATACATATTTACAAAATAAGATGTAATATAACATTATTTATTCCGTCTAGTATTTATGGGTAAGTAGAAAATATAGATTCACCCTTGTATTTGAATAAATATAGTATAATATACAAAGAAAAATAATTACAAAAAATAAAGTAGTATTATTTAAGTATCATACATTATTTAATGCAAACCTATAAAAATCAGCGTAATAACTCGATAAAAATTTTATTTTATTAGAAAGCTGTACTAGACAATATAATCCTCCTTAACGATGTTTTGAACGGTTAACGGTAGACAACGACAAACGCGCAGTCTATAATCTGTCAAACCAAAAACTGGATGAATCAGCAACAAACGTATTAGCCAAAGGACTAAATTTCGTTGTAAGTCCGAAAAATATCCCGTACGAACAAATTATCTATAGTGTGGAAGACTGTTTCTCCAAAATAACATCGGTAAGGATGATTTAGAATGCATACGCCAGGATATTTCGACTATGTTAAGACGGTGTTCTGCCCCGCGACTGAATCTTTCTAAAGATGAATTCACCGCGTTATTTTAAAAGAATAAAGGTATTGAAACTTTGGTAACTTACGCCCAAAATAAACTTTGGCCAGAATAATTTCACTGCCCATGACATATAAACAAACGACGCCAACTAATGCAAACTATCAAGACACGGAAAGCCATTTACATAGGCCACGTGTTCAGGCACAATAGATACGATCATTTGCAGCTGATTATATTTTTTATGTACCCAGTGAACTTAACATCTGCATTGATTTTGTTTATTTGTCTGCTACATCTTACTACTACGTATTCCGTTTAACCAGACGGGTCTTTCTTCTTAAAATCTAAATGGATGAGAAGCTGTCAGGGAAAAAAGTATTAATTAAAAATTCCATAAGCTAAAAGGTTCATTACTTGATTTCTAATTTCTTAGCCTTGAGCGAGAGCTAAAACTCAACAATTTTCTCGTTTGTTGTTGTAATAAATGTTCATTTCATAAGCAATATTATAAGGCAATTGCTTGCTGTAGAAAAATTCGTTGTAAATACATAAAATATTATAAATTGTTTACATCTCGTGATTTTATTTTCATTCCATTTTTGGATTCTTGCGAGGTTGCTTTTATATTAAATTTTAAAATGAAATTGCTGTAATTGTAAACGGGTTGCTCGTATTTTAAAATGAGATAATTCTTTACGAATATAACTGTTATGTATAGGTGATACTGATCTCCTAAGCAGCTGGTTCGATTTTAACAAAATTACTTATATGTGTTAAGATGAGTCTACAAATACTTAAAATTCGTAGGTGGAGTTGTTATTGGTTGCAAAAGTAATCACAACGTATGCCGGATCCGCTGGTTTATTATTTACTTTATCGACTATACATTTTTTTTAATTTTCGTATAATTTTGTATTTTCGATGGCCTTTTTATATTGAACTTTATTGAAATATCAAAATATATATCAATCAATATCTATGCGTCACATTGAGAACGCAAATTCTATGAGTATCAATGGGATAATTAATTTCTGTAGAAAACTGGGTACGATCGTTTCAGAAACGAATGCTGTTAAACAAAATCTTTAGTTTTTTTTTATTTAAATAAAGAAACTTAGATCGATTTTCATGAAGTTTTATGGGACCACGCTGCAACTATACCCTTTTAAGTAAAAAAGAATGTTGAAAATTGGTTCATTACTTGCGGAATCCGCTAAGACATATCCAAAAAAAAAAAATACATACCTGTACTGTATTTATTTTCAAACCACATCCTTTTTTGAAGACGATTGAAATTAATAAAAATTGGGCTAGGCGCATACACATTCATTTTCTCAAATGATTCATACATTACTTATTCTCGAAAGAGTTTCACGATTTTGATGATCTTAAAATAAATGCACAGTAAATTCGTACTAATATTATTTAATAAAACTAAAACTGATATCAAAAACTGACGAAACGGAAATGAACAAAATGAGAACTGTGAAATTAATCAGTACGTACCAGTTGTGCCGTATTTACATCTGTTAATTGCCCAATTCTATTATACGCTTATGATTCCGTGTTAAGTCTTCTCATCAATTTGTTAATATAAAACCCTAATGGGGCTTTTATATTAACAAATTGATGAGATATATTTTAAAAACATTTTTACGAATTTGTTTTCAAGTATTCCGCAAATATTAATCTTAATGAAACTATGATTATTTGAAAAGTCGATTCTAAACTATAAAGATAAATCTTCAGAATTGATTACTGAAGGGCGCCATGATCCAGATAGCTGACATAAGTTTTACGTACGCCGAGATTCATTATAGGATTTTACATTGTTGACAATGGCGGATGTAAAGTGTTTAACACAATGTTAGTACCGGTCCTCACCTATCACAACGGTTGTATAACGGAATGCTTTAGAAATCAGACCTATGTTAGTTTATGTAACGTTTCGAATTGACACACTACGACTGTGTAAATTTGGTAAAAATACCAAATCAGAAGCATTCATCCGTATTGGAGCGTTAAAACGTCGCATCTAACTAATTAAAAACAGTGTTATCAAAAAATCAATATGTATTTTCATAAGAGATTTCAAGTAAATATGAAATTTTCCCGGTATTAGTGCAGGTGGGGCGCAGCTTGGGTGATGCTGTTTTACCCCGCTTTTGTTTTAAAGATTCCCTTTCAATTAACAAACGATCTACCAGTTCTAACACAATAGTTAGACTATTTATTGTCATGGCTTTAACAAAACCACATCAGTGCGACATCGAACCTAGCGCCGCATCTAACTAACCAAAGGAAACAATATTTTTTCAGGAAAAGTTATGAGGGCAAATCGTTCACCTGTTGTTAAGTGATTTCATCCCCCATAGACTAAAATGATATTTTACAAGTTTTGTATGCGGTAGAAGCTAATATGTTATTTGGTAAAGTAAGGCCCATATTAGAATTAAAACATTAAATTGCCGCTCAGTACTGTCAAATTCAATCAGTTTTTTTTACTATTTAATTTTGTGTTTTATGTTGTGTATGTGTTTGTTTAATTTTCAGCTCTGTGATGCTATTCATATTTCATATATGTTAATTATTGCACTGGTCGAATGCACTTATGAGTTCCCTTTTTAATTCGTAATTCTTTTTAATAACTATTTATATTTACTCCTTACTACTTCAACGTGTAATGTGAACATTATGACATCGAAAAGAATATGTAAAAACAGAAAATTTTAAAATTTAGCAATGAAATTATTTATTGAATCAATTATTTACAAGGATTATGTGAATTAAATTCTATTATAACAATTTTTATTATTATACATTAATGTTTTGATAAAACATTTCATATGTAATTTTATTGTTCAATATTTGACAACCTTATTAGTGATATCCTGTTATGATATGTTAAAATATATATAATTGCATAACCAGAATGTTGTTGAAAAATTGTAGGTGGCAAATGTTTTTCATCTACAACTTTCATAACAACTAACGGACTATTTTCGATAACAACTAACGGAGCCAAGTGTAAGAATTGACGTAACTCACTGTATGCGAGTCATAATTACTTTGTTTGTTCGCTAAGTTAGCAAAATCGTATTAGATTATCCCTGATATTTAGTCTTGAATTTCCAAACTATTTTCGGTGAAATCTTTAAGATGTCTTCAGTTTTATTGTTCTCTTCACTTTTGCTCTATATTTTCTGAGAACATACAAATACAGTATTTTTCGTTTTCATTCTCTTCCCGACTCAGCGTTCCACATAGTTGTGCACTCAGCCTTCTTTATCTTCCTCATCCAGCTTTCCTTCAGCTTTGTGGTGAGGTCGTGGACTCCCGAGCAACCTCAGATATATATTTATCTCTCTTATCCCGCCAGTAACGTCGCACATCCAGCTCAGAACCTCTTCACTTACGAAACATGGATGGCATGAACCTTTTGTCAATGCCCAGGTGTTACTACCGTTCATGAGTACTGACTGTATTATTATCTTGAAGACAAGGCCTTTAAAATGGACAAGCATCTTCTTCTCGTAAGTTACGCTAGCCACAAAATGTGTTTAAAGTCTCCTGAATTGTTTATCATATTCTATAGGTATTAGATATTATTAGATAGATATCATGTTGCTTACCCTGTTCCGTATCAACAATGTTGCGTCTTTTTACATGTCAGCTACGATATCGATGTAATATTCGGGGATATTTTTCTTTCGAAGACTTCACCAGATCGCTTCGGTAGGAACTCAATCGAAAACCTTTTCCATTTCTTAAAACGTAACATATAGCGGCCTTTGACTTGCCCGTTGTTTTTCGCCAATCACAGTGAGATCGAATATAGAAACGGTCGTCGATACACCTACTACAAAGCCGTAGTGATATTTAGAAAGCGAGGATCTCAATCGGCTGTCGATGACCCGTTCTTTGAGTTTGATCGTATGAAATGTTAGCTTTATATCACGATAGTTCCTGTACTCATTTTTACTTCCATTTATCGAGACTATGATACTCGCCACGCTTGAGGCATATACGAAGACATCATTATGTCATTGAAAAGATTAGTAAAATTGACAATACCCTCATCGCCTAGGCATTTCTAAACCTCGATAGGAATACCAACTGGCCCAAAAACGCTCTTCAAGATGTGCAAAAAGAAAATTTCTTACACATTTTGAAAATAATTTTTGACCTTATTGCGGTGTATATGAGGAATCAGACCGATGTTTGTTTTTAAGTACGGAAGCTGTAGGTACCTTAACGTATAGAGTCAATTTTTAAAAAAACATATGGATTTCTGGCGATCAAGTGTCATACTTTTTGAAATCTGAAACATTGTTTCAATTGTGTGAAATAAAAAAATATTTTGGAACATTAAACCTTGCAGGTTGAACGTTCATTCAAAGTTTTCAGTATGTTAAAACGATCAATTCATACGTAACTTAGTAGGTAAGTATTTTGTCTGGTTTAACGAACCAAATACTTACCTACTTAGTTCATATGCATAAAGATCACACATATTTTTGTGCAATTTTCATACTGATCTATTTTGAATTAAGTTCGGTGTATTTCAATACGGAAAAATCCTAAATATATTTCAAAATATTGGGTAAAAACTCGTATTTTCACAATAGTCGTCTAGTTTTGTATCAGGCGGATCCCTCCCGCACAGCGCGAAAAAGTCTACATTGGCAAGAAAGGCACCCCAATGCAGATATGCAAAAGGGTATGGCGGACTTAAGGATACAGCAAGCCAAGGTGAACGGCCTAGGACGACGGTAGAGGGCTTATAGCTACCATCGGACAGACACAACATCTGACCCTTTCCCAGTCGTAGCGGTTTTTCGTTCCACTGAATCAGGAAAGGGGAGGACAAGCGTGTGCAACTACGTTTGCG
>JAOCPS010788812.1:0-10225 GCA_025505425.1 Graphium colonna
TTAAATGATACATAAACTTACATATTTTACCACCATATACAGTAAATATATAAAATCTGCTGCAATTTTTTCTAAAATGTACTTTCGTGCGGTATTTTAAACGCAATGCGATTTTTAGCCATTATGACTCCGAGAGGCAGCTCATTCCATAGAATAGATTGATTAATTGAAGAATAGATTGAACGATGAAAGAGGAATGGATAAAATCAGATCGATGTGATGGCCATAATAGCAGGCGATTATGCTTAGAGCGAAGATTTTTGTGGGTGATTGTACCAAAGTATTGGAAATGTTGAGATAAATAAGAAGGAGTAAACTGAGAATCAAGAAATGAAAAGACGGTAGTCAAGGCTCTTAAAGAGCGACGGCGACCTATTCGTCAGAAACCATTAAATGGGAAAGGATGGCTAAAAGGATATCGTGACTGACGGTATTAAAGGCATTAGAGAAATCGATAAGGACCATAACTGTAATCTTTGAGTCCTCCATGCCAGTACTAATATCGCCAGTCACTTTAAGGAGAGCGGTAGTGGTACTGTGACCAGTTCTAAAACCGGATTATAAAACATTTAACAAATTATTCCTAAGAATTGTGAAATGAGATATTTGTTTTTGGACACAGGACTCAATTACATTTGAAAGGAAGGGCAGAAAAGAAATAGGACGGTAGTGGTTAGACGTAGTTAGACGGATGTAAAATTCTGCGGTGAGGAGGCCAGCACTGTATAAGGCAGATCACTTCTTAGATATATGGCAACTCCCACTCCTCCCATTCCTAGACGGTCATTACAGATTAAAACAAAGCTAGCTAGTGAATATAAAGAAGACGGAAGATGTGGATTAAGCCAAGTCTCAGAGACCAGCACGGCATGCATATTACAGTAAAAGAATGCATCGTACAAGTTATCAAATGGCTTGCAACATTTTGCGCGTTTATATGACAAATATTTAACAGGTAACGGAAATTTTCTAGAAATTTTTCACTTAAAAAAATCACCGAGAGCCATATGTTGAGCTAAAGCTCTCGTCGGCAACGGACTCGGCAGGTTCAATGACAGATACAAAACTTTTATCATCTGATAAAATAGACATAGATAAAATATAAATATAATAAATACAATATTAAATGTGTGCAGTAATTAATAACACGGTTAATGACCTGAGTACCACCCACCAACATAATTAAACATATTAAATAATACAAAACACTTGAAAAAAAACATACAAAGCTAAAATTAATGAAAAAAGAATAATGAAATAAAAAATTAAAATAAGTACTAAAATTATAAAATCGTTAAACAAATATACTAAAACGGTCATTTTAATCTATCCAACCATAGCCGTCAGTTCATTATCACTGTCATTATCTTTTTATTTTTTTATCACTGTCAACAATTGTCAAATCGAAGTTAAATAACATTGAGAAAAAAGCGCGGTAAAGTTCGAACTAAAAAGGCGCCTTTTTAAAAGGTTCATTGAAAATAATTCAAATTGTTATTATTGAAAGTTTTATTCATGTATAAAGCGGTGTGTTGTTGTTGCCGCGATGTCCTGCGGTTGAAAAAGACGCAAGAAGAAGGAGGATGTCTCCGAGGAAAGCGCTGTGGTGCGGGACTCGGAGTCGGACTTCATTGTCTCTGAAGAAGACACTGATCAGGATTTTCCATTTGGGAATTTTGAATATATTGTTTTCCTGGAAAGTATTGTTAAAGATAAACCAATAGGCTCGAGAGATATGATGTCTCTCGCCAACGCAATCAAACGGTACAATAAAGGTGTGAAATAATTAAAAAGAATTAACAAAGCTAAAGTAGGAGTGATATTTGAGAAACCAGCTTTGGCTAATGCAGCTCTAAACAATAAAAAATTCCTGGATCGCCACAAACTCCATACTAGCTGCCGCAATAGTCACGTGCCGATAGACCTTTTAGGCATGGAGAAATATAGCGCCTTGACCAGCACAAAAAATATAGTCTCGATCAGACGTTTCATGCGTAGGACTACCGAGAACAGTACTATAAAATTTGAACCTATAAAAACTGTGTCCATCAAATTTTCTTGCCCAATCTTACCAGAGAGTGTTGACCTTAATAGTTGGACATTTGAAGTTCGTACGGACATACCTCCAGTAAAACAGTGCCTCCGTTGCTTGAGATATGGTGACATTGGCAAATTTTGTAAAGATGCTGAAAGGTGCTACGTCTGTGGAGAAGGTCATAATTTTAAATTTTGCATTGTCAACCCCAAAGAGGCCTCTTGTTGTCATTGTAAAGGTAACTACATTTCAATATCTTCTATTTGTCCTGTCAGAAAAGAAAAAAATCAGCTAAATAAAGATAAAGATACGCACTTAATTTCCCTCACATAGTAAAACAGACCAGTTCCTTTCATTACTTAATTTAGAATTAATTCTTAAAACCATTACTGAATTACTTGTTAAATTAATCAACCTCAACAGAACCAGTGATTCAAAAATTTGCTCCAAAACTATAAAAGATGTTCTAAAATAATCCTTCAAAAAACATAGTAGTAAACCATCTTCAATTATATCCTAATGGTTACTTTTAATATGTACAGTGGAATACTCAGAGTATATTGCACAATCAACATATTTTCAACAATTTGGATCACAATGTTCATGTGGCCATTATTTGCGAGACTTGGCTGAAGCCTAATCATAAATTTAAATTGCGTAATTACGATGTAGTAAGACTAGACTCGGGAAACTTTCACAATGGTGTAGCCATACTTCTACATAGATCTATCTCT
This sequence comes from Graphium colonna, assembly GCA_025505425.1. NCBI lineage: Eukaryota > Metazoa > Arthropoda > Insecta > Lepidoptera > Papilionidae > Graphium > Graphium colonna. Next base: position 2,770 of record JAOCPS010788812.1, read on the forward strand.
TACTCCAATGTAAATACTGTTTGTGATAATTCTCTTCAAAATATGGCTATTAGAATTAAATATTCAAAATGCAAGGAATTAACTATTGTAAGCCTTTACAGTCCAGGTAATTGCAGCCCTCTTTTCTCACCAAAGAAACTGAAAAATTTAAACAAAAGTCTTCCTGAACCAATTTTATTGGCGGGGGATTTTAATGGTCATAATATTGTCTCATCATCATCATCATCATTATCATCAGCGTGCTGCAGTCCACTGCTGGACATAGGCCTCTCCTATTACACGCCACTGATCTCGATCTTCGGCTCCTCGCCTCCAGCTCCTGCCAGCAATCCTGCGCAAATCATCACTCCACCTTGCCTGAGGATGTCCTACGCTACGCTTGCCGAGACGGGGTCTCCACTCAAGAACTCGTTTACTCCAACGGTTATTGGTTCTACGGCTAATATGGCCAGGCCACTGTCATTTCAGCTTGCTAATCCGGTGGGCTATGTCGATAACCTTGGTTCTTTGCTGGATCACCTAATTTCTATTTGATCCCGCAGAGAAACGCCGAGCATAGTCCTCTCCATAGCCCGCTGAGTGACTTTAAATTTGTGAACCAGCCGTGCTGTAAGTGTCCACGTTTCGGCTCCGTATGTCTTGACGGGTAGGACGCACTGATTGAAGACTTTTGTCTTTAGGCGCTGTGGGATCGACAATGTGAAGACTCGACGTAGCTTTCCAAATGCTGCCCAAACTAGCTGAATTCTTCTGTTCACCTCGTCCTCGAAGTTGTTTCTACCTAACTGCAATGTCTGCCCGAGGTATACATATTTCTGAACAACTTCGAGAACAGCGCCGTGTATCGAATCATTGAACATGACCTTAGTTTTGTCCAAGTTCGTCCGTAAGCCAGTGTGCACAGAAAAGTTAGCCAGGTTATTTAGCATCTGTTGTAGGTCTTGCAGCGTTTCTACCACGATCACGATGTCGTCAGCAAATCGCAAGTGAGAGATATACTCGCCATTAATGTTGATGCCACGTCCTTTCCAGATCAGCGTCTTAAACATATCCTCCATTGCTTTTGTGAACAATTTCAGGGAGATAGCATCCTCTTGTCTCACACCTCGATGCAACGGTATAGGTCTTGTTTGCTCATTCTGTATTTGGACGGACATGGCGGCGACTTCGTAAAGACATCTCATCACTTGAATGTATCGCTAATCTACTTGGCATCGCTGCAGGACTTCAGAACAGACCAGATTTCAATTGAGTCAAAAGCCTTCTCATAGTCCACAAATGCTAGACACAGGGGCTGATTATACTCTTCAGGTTTTTGAATAATCTGCCGCACTGTGTGGATGTGGTCTATGGTGTTGTATCCGCTCCGAAATCCAGCCTGCTCCGGTGGTTGGAAATCAATAAGTCTTCGCGCAAGACGGTTCATGATCACCCTTGAGAACAGCTTATAAACGTGGCTTAAAGGGTTTTGTCTCCCTTTTTAAAGAAATTGTACGAAACACTTTTGAACCCCGGTTTTGCTCGATCGCTTTCTCAATTGAGATAGTATTGGAGCAACGAAGATCATATCGTACGTGATTACTAATCTCTTGGTTTAGAGTCAATTTTTCTGACGAAGTGATGGGTGGGTTTTCGCGTCGCCTCTTCATTAGCCCTAAAGTCTCTTCCGAAAGCTTCGACTTCCTGCTTTTACACTGCATTTCACAAAATCTCGTACCTTCTTCCCTAAGGACCCGAACCACATTTTCAAGTTTCTGGTTAACGTCAGTTGTGGTTTCCATGGCAGCAAATTGTTCTCCAGATTTGACTGGAACGATTCAGATCCCTTCATAGTTTGAAGCAGAGTTGGTCGAAGCCTGGCCTTCATCAAGCGGACTCGTTCAGCTCTGAAGTCGAAATTCAGAGAGCTTCGGACGAGTCGGTCGGTATTAAACCTATTGATCACGGAGATGTCTCCTAATATGTGTTTTTTGTCCGCCATGATGAAGTCGATCTCATTTTTTGTCATAGTGTCGGAACTTTGCCACGTCCACTTCCTTCGGGGTTGCTTCTTGAAGAATGAGTTCATCAAAAAGAGCCCCTCCCGTTCGAGGAAACTGACGAGCATTTGCCCCTCTATGATTATATTTATCTACTTCCATATCCATGGGATCCTACTACTAATTCACTGCAGTTTTGTATTCCCACTTTAGCGTTAAAGTCCCCCATAACAACGCTGAAATGGGTCTTGGTAGTGGAGTGGAGGGCCCCTTGATATGTCATCGAACATATCCTCCACCTCATAGTCCAAGTGTGCTGAGGTCGGTGCGTACACTTGCACCACCTTTATTTTTATTTTATTTATTAGATGAACACCAACACAATTATCCACCTCGAGTTACGCCAGATGCGAGTCAAGCCGCAGCGTGCGTCCGTTGTACGTTGCCAGGGTCAGTCGGTTGGGTGGCCTCCCGTAACCCGGAAATTCTTCGCATCCCCCGCCCCACCGTTAAAACGGTCACCACCATGACGAGAAATAGCGGGACCGCTGGGAACTGGGGGGGTTTGTTTTGTTCCCATAGGAGGTATTGCCCATCGCAGGGCGAAGCTTCTCGCACCGGTGACGCTGCTGCCCGTTACCGGCCTGTAGTATTTAGTTTCGCCTATTTAGGACGGATATACCGCCGTCAATCGGTCTCAGGATGCGCCGCGTGCAGTTGAGGTTGGCTTGGGGCGATAGGTGGAAGTTCGCTCCCTTACAACCCTTTAAAATGAGATAAGATAATGAGAATTTATTTAGGATGGAGCTTGAAAAGGAAGTGCGAAAGAAATCTTATAGGGGGTAGAAATGCCGATCCGGCAAACTGGAAGGGTGCCATCCAGTAACGTTTTCAATTAAGTATAATAGAAATCAATTACGGCCACACAAGAAGTGAGCTTCTTACTCTCAATCTCAAAAATAAATAGGTACATATGTATGAGAAGATCAGTTAGTAGCGCAGGCTGTACATGTCAGACGTTAACGGGTAATAGAAGATTATAAGACAAATCTAATTGAAAATAAAATAAAAATAGGATATGCAAAGCCGTGCACATAATAAATTTTAACGATTATAGTATTAAAATTAACTAAAATTTATAATGCGTTGTAAAAACGCAGAATAATGGGTAATATTTCTTAATTTTAGTATATATAAGGTTTTCAATATTTCAAAAGCGATTGCTATATACAAATTAATTACATTTCCATAAATTATTTTCTCTGTATCTTCAGTTCTAATTAACCTTTATTATATTCTACTTTTTGATCAGGTAGTAGAGCATAACATGTTTTCACAGCTCTTCGTGCACCTTTACGGCTGCGTTCTCCCGGGAAGTACCATCGCCTTTTATGAAGTCGGCATAAAATAAAATATGCAATACTTTGGGGGATGCCAGATGGCCATGTCTACACTTTGTTTTTCCCACTCCTTTCATCTTCATAACCATAATTCTGGACTTATCTTATATAATAAACCTTTTCTATCCATGTTCCCATGTTGACATCGCATTCGCGTGCATCTATGGGAGATGAGATCGCTTTTCATTAGGTGAGTCGTCAGCTCGTTTAGTTTCCTTTCCATAAAAAAATCTAATTCGCGGTTCGTTGTAGTCTAGAAACATTCGCTGCAACGAGTTCTTTTAATTTTAAATTTGTAAATTTCTATATTACTACAATTTAAAGTAAGCTAGATGTTTACATTGGTACGAAGGAGCGGGACAACTTGTTATTAATTAAATATTTTTAAGCCACGCGTTTACTGAGATGTTTCATAAAAAAAATTGTGAAAGGAGAAAGTTAAACATCGTACCTAAACCTAAAATTGATTAATTATGTGTCACCTACAATAATAATTAACTACGAATGTATTCATGCAATCTTGTGCAACTTTGTACTAAGTAAAATGTATTTGCATTAGTGATAATTTGTTGAACCGTCTGACTAACGTTTTCGGACTTTCTCAAGTAACTGCAAAACTTCTATAACTTGGCGTCGTAACTTCTCATGGTTTAAATATTTAATGGCCACACAAGACATATAATAATTTAAAACTTTAAACTATTGTTAGGCAAAAATATGCCGTGAACATTTTTCAGTTAAAAGATAAATGTAAATAAAGTACAATGTTTTACATTTTGGTGAAAATGTCTAATTCTGAAATAAAAGAACATTTAGTTATACTGGTAGTAATCTAGTTACTAGTTCTTCTGGGTCAGGATAAAACATATATATAAGACTTTTATTGTAAATTCTATTAGTTTCGTCTTGACGCTTTCCCAATCAGGAACTCTACGACTTGTAATGCAAGCATGTTTTAAAATATCAACTCTATTTTTACAAATACCCAAATCTTATATAATTATACTCACCTGAGACTCGTCCCGCTGAGAAGAATAGCTTATCAACTGCTTCAACTATTCATCAACAATTGTAAGATAATTGATCAATCCAGAAAGTGCCACGAACTTTATAATGACTATTTTAAGTATCATCGCCGGTTCACTAATGGAAAGAGTATATCAGTACATCTCCAGTACATCTTCTAACAGTTCAGTTATAGTAGTTATTATTTTAAAGTAAGAAATGGCAATCAATTGATGAGCAACCTGTTACCCTGTATATATATTCTTAATAATATGGTAATTTTATCCATAATGCTTTTACCAGCATGTAATTTATTAATAACATGCTACGCTAGCTCGTATAAGGACGATACGGGCGGTATCGAGGAGCACCGCTTTCTGCATCTGAGCCAGAAGCAATCCGTCACGGAGTCCAAGTCGCCTCAGATGTTGCCGTTGACAGACGATCACGATATTTTCGGTCGGCATCCAACCCCACATGTCGGTCACCTCGTGAGCCAGATCCAGATATTTCTTTTTTCTTATTTCGGCTTTCAAGAGTTTATCGTCAAATGGGATCGTTATGTCGACCAAAACTCGACTGTAACCGGTCCAGTCGATGATGGGCCGGTCCCAATAGTCCCTGGCGCAGTTATTTTTAACCACGGCTTCCGGCAAATACTTACAATAAGGCAATCTGGAGAGACGGTGGTGTCTTCGAAAGGCTCATAAAGAGCCTTGGAGAAACGCGTATGGAGATCTTTCTCTTTCCATACGTTCTCTCGGTCGAAGATACTTCGTATTGCCGGATCCTGCCATTGCTCGTTCGTTAAAGATAGGGGTCAGTCTTTGTCACTCTGAATGACGTCTGCGTAGGATGTCTCATCCGATTTCGTCATGAAATAACGGAGACTGCACTTTTCCCGATTATGTATAGTGAGGGCGCTTTAAAACCCCTCCACTATACTTGCGCCGTTAGCACAGCCTCATCAATGATGACTTCGGATGATGCATTCTGTGTGACCTAATAATGGTACGGACTTTTCTGTCCAGGGCTTTTAGCTCGGTTTGAATCCATCTGAGTATGCCAAAGGTGACTAAACCCAACCGTTAAACGCAAGTGATTTAATTACACCTGACAAAAGGCTGTTAAACAGTTTTGCCAAGCGTTTAAAAATACGTCGCGACCTTTTTTGTTTTACACCGGCCTCATCGATACCTACGTTTTTTGGCATACCTAGGTACCGATATGTTTTAGCCTCGGAAAGGGTCCGTATGTCAACGGGCATTGAGATATGAATGCCCTCGGCGTGTTTGGGTTTACCTCTTTTAAATGAAGCACCGCACACTCATCCGTTCCCAACTCCTTTCCGGTAGAAATGCTAAAATCGCAAGTGATTTTAAACGTTTCTATCAGATGAGAGCGATTGGAAGTGAATAACTTGAGGTCATCCATGCAGAAAAGGTGGGTCAGTTTTGTCCATCCTCTCTGAAGCTGAAATCCACTCTACTAACTGTAATATAATATTTAATAAAATCAATCGTATTTTATAAAATAAGATTGACTTATTAGATTTTTATTTATTTTTGATTATGTGATAGTTCGACTTTTTGATTTATATAGTAGTCTATTTTTAATTGGAACTAAGATGACATTTATGTATTTAGTTTTAATTACTAAGCCTTGACAGGATCCACACTGCATTTATTATTATTTTATATCATAACATCTATGTACATTGTGAAGTTGCAAATTAATGAATATGAATATGAACAAACTAAGCAACTAATTTCTTTGAAAGTTTTATGGGACTATCTACAAAAAATTCTCTATCACATAAAAAGGTTTTTTAAAATTATTGGTTAATAAATAACGGAGCTACGCGAAAAAATGCAAAAATTCAAATTTGTCACTTTGATTTTGGAAACAAAAACGATTTTCCTGAAAATTTTATCATCCCGGATAAATAAATATTTTTCCATAAGATAAAAAATTAAATTCATAATTGGTTCATAAATTGTGGAGAAAAAATATGAACATTCGAATTGAGAACCTTCTTCCTTTTTTTAAGTCGGTAAAAAATAAATAACAGAAATTAAGATGTCGCAGTAGTAGTGCGAGTAAAATTAAACTAGAGTATTAAATAATTTGTTCATTAATTGGTAGCTTGAAAGTCGAAAGTTAATATTCGTAATTTCGTTATATTAAGTCCCAAGAAACTGATTTAAATTATACTAATCAAAACTGTAGTTAACGATATAATTTGACGCGTCTATATTGTTAATTTGCATATTTTCTTATGGTTTAATTACACTTAGATATTTACTACGATTTTTCGTTATAGAATTTAATCAATAATGATGAATTAATATCAATATTCAGCATTAGTACAGACCGATATCTTTAAGAAGCTACAATACTAGAGAAATCACTGATTTACGGCCAGCTATGAAAAATGCGAATGTCACGATATCTAACATGTCAGAGATATTTCTTATAGCGAAAAGTTTGCAGGCGGGCACACTTCCTTGTAAAATAAGACTTAACCATAATTTAATTAGGAAATAATACATTTAAAACTTTCCACAGAAGCACCATAACAATCCCACTTATGCGTTACTTTGCAATATTGCAAGAAAGATCTTATTTACTATGTTGATACGAATTCAATTAGATCGTTAAAATTTTAACTCTTCCGTAAAAGGTAAATACGACATTTTTCATTTGTTTATTTTTTACTTATTTACTTATTTATTAAAATGACGTATTTACTGCCTAAAGTTTAGAGTGGGTTACACTCAAGTAAAACAATTTCCTGAAGGTTTTGGTACCAATTAAAACAAGAAATTATGCAACATATACATATAAGCAAAGTAAACAATAAAATAGAGAAATGCAGAGCCATAGCTTTTTAATGATAATTTTAGAATTTTTTAATTTTTCCCAGTACACACTTAAATATGTGTAATAGGTGTATAGGTTAACTTACGTGTTCGTACCAAACTATTTTTACAACTTTTTTATAATAAATTCCAAAGGAATTGATATATGAATGTGGTAATGGGTATTATTTATGTTTTTATTCTTATTTAT
>JAOCPS010788923.1:0-10225 GCA_025505425.1 Graphium colonna
ATTGCTTGCTTGGTCTATGCCACAAAGTAGTCAAGTTCACCTGAGCTCTTTTATGGGTAGCGGATGAATTACGTATAAGTAATATGCTGCACTAAAATCTAAAAATAAACAACAATTACACGTACACTACTTTAAGAAATACTCAATGAAGTCTGAGAAAGCGTAAACTGATTCACATGTTAACTGATACAGAATTTAGTTTTCTCACCTCTATCAAGATGAAAGCCACCCCAGTAGTGATGAAAATGTTTCCTTTAAAGGCCTTCTTCTGGCGCAGCGCTTCATCACACCCTTTAGTATAATAAGACTTCTCTGTTACGCAGTTGGCATGCATCTGTCTCCTAGCGCCGCCTTCTCTGAGAGAGTGAGTGCTGGGACAACAGGAAGAAGGTATTTCTCGGTGCACCATCTCGTAGTCTTGAGGTCCATCGACACCACAGCACTGGTTCTGAGAGATATTAAAGATTAATAAGAGCTGTGGTGAGCCCTGTGTCTGGGCGCTCGCCTTTAATTCTGTTTAATCGAAGGAAAGTGAGCTTAAGCCCCGTTGCTGGCACCCATTAATTTCTTTATTACAATTTTAACGTGGTGCACTATGCTATATACCCATAATACAGAGCAGCGAGACAAATTCCAAATAGACTGCGAGACAATTTTTTCTAAGTGTTAAGAATTTACTAGAAATGTCGTTTTCGTGTCGCATACTGTATTTGTCGATTTGACCGCGCAAGTAATACCTTGCACTCAAAATACAGTGTAAAATAAAATACTCGTGCTCTGTGATGTTAGTCTTTGGGAAATTCTAACCCCTTTCTTATCGTATTCCCTTTCCTTTCCATCCTAAATATATTTACAAATACCCTTATATTACCCTTATACCGCTTCTATTTAATGACCTATACCTTCCACGGCTGAAAAAATGTCCGCTATCGCACTTTTCTCAAATTTTTCTTATAACATTATTTTTCTTAAGAAAAAAAGTGGTAAGAAAAGTAGTAACACGGAAAAGAAAACTTTATATATATTCGCGCCCCATTCTAGTTGTTCAAGTAATCCATGTTTTTATAACATTAATTTCCATGCCTTTCACATGTAGGTCAACCTTGCTCGTGTTAATGCTCCACATGTAAGTTATAAAGTGAGGTTAATTTATTGTAATGAACTATTCAAAAAAATATACACGTAACGACGCCATGTTTCCTTGTGAATAATTTTTCAACTTAATGATTTCGCAAACTATTGTTACGTTTTCACATTTAAAACTGTAAGTGATCTTTAATTTATTTTCGAAGAAACCTGATTGGTATTTGTTTATATATTAGTCACATCTTATTATAATCAGAGTTAAAAGACAAAAAACGAACATGAGAATCTTTTCTAATATTTTACGGTGGAGAGCTAGAGATATGGGTTACTCCCGTCACTCGTACGTTTTGGTCTCTCGTAAAAACTGTTCAAAGAAATTTATGAACATCACTACTATCTTTGCACAGCGTGAATGACTCGTTGGCATGACCCAGAAGATCAGTTTTCTCTTGTGCGGTACGATCCGCTGCTGAAAACCGATGTTCTGTACACCCCTTTTATGGCTTACTCGCCTTTGGATGACGGGGGAACAACTGCCGACTATCCAGCAGTGTGAGCACTCAATACGGGACGTCCGCTTCCACTTGCGTAATGTACTCTTCTCTCTAGACATTCATAAGCCGAGTAGGCCTGACGGAATTCCCGTTATTGTGCTGAGGACGTGTGCTCTAGAGTTGGCTCTTTAGGCGTGATACCGTAATCTCGGAAAACAACTTTCATGCAACAGATCCCAAAAAAAGGCGATCGTTCAGATTCGTCCAACTACAGGTTGACTGCCATTACCTCCTTGGTCTTTAAAATAATGGACTCAATTATTAACAACCAACTCCTCAAGTAACTTTAGGAACACCAGCTGATTTATGACCAATAATACGCTATTCGGAAAGTCGGTCAGCTGATGATCTACTTTCATATTTCCTCGGTTTGTAAATACTTCCCTGGATGCCTCATCTACTTGCACTCCTATCTCACAGGCCTTCAACGCTCTTGTAAGTCCTCTGGTGTTGCAGGAGGCCATGGGCGGAGGTGACTACTTACCATCAGGTGAGCCGCTAAATTGTTTACCTCCCTCTTCATAAAAATAATAATATTACAAATGTGAAAGCACCTCAAACGATCAACATTCGATTATAAATACATAGAATATAACATCGGTATAACTACAGAAGAAAAAAAAAGTTTAGATGCATAGGGACTTAATATACAAAAAAAGTGTTCCTTAAATACAAAAAAAGACCGTGTACATCGTTGTTGGCAATATAAGAATACTCATCTAGAAGACGTGAATAAATTACAATATCTATAAAATACGGAAAGGGAAACAACCAGGGAAACGAGAAATGACTTTTAAAGAAAATCCAATATTCTATATAACATATCTACAAGTACATTATGACAATCCAAACCGATGGCAAAAGCTAGTCAACAATGCTTTATCTTACCTCGGACCGTATATGATCCCAGAAAGCTTGGGTGGTGTCTTCAACCGTGGCGTTTTTCTGAAAGTGGACCCGCAGCTCGCTGCCACCACCTATCCAGGCACTCAGGACTGCACCACCTACCGCTACTACAACTTCCACCGACACCAGGAACATGAAGAAGCACGTATGCTGGTATAATTCCAACAAATATTCCGTTAATTGCTTATTCGTCAAGTAATTTAAGGGTCGAGGGTAAATATAAATTGTTAAGTTAAATCGTTTTGTAATTGAACAGTTTTAAAGTTTTCTTTCAGTTCATTTAAAGGTCAGTATTAGTTAAAGGAACAACATGCGAAGAACTTTAATTGATTTGACTTTGAAAGACATAATAATTAATGACACTATGTATCCAACGTCGAGCAATTAACAATCTGCTTTTATAGTTGTTTAATGTAATGTTTTAATCATAAATTGTCGTATTAGACAATTTTTTTATGGAAAGGAAGACAAACGAGCAGACGGATCACCTGATGGTAAGTGATCCCGTTGCCCATAGACACGCAACATCTGGAGAACTGCAAGTGCGTTGCCAACCTGGGAAATTAAATACAACACGTTCATTGGACAGGATGGGACGAGAGTAAGGACTTGGAGGGGATAGGAGTGGGAAAAGAAAAGGGTAGACATGGCCATCCGGCATCCCCAAATGTCATGAATACTTTATTAGGCAGTGGTACATCACCGGACGAGCGTTACCGTAAAGGTGCAGCAAGGCTATGAAAGGATGTTATGCTCTACCACCTGAAAAACGATGAGTCATAAGAAATATGTCATAATTAATCGTGTTTGTTCAACACATTTTGTACCTTTTTTACTACGTTTTGCGTATTTTAAGTAATCTGTTTAGGTTGAAAACAGACCCCGTAGAAGAAGCCCGTATGTGACGTATTTACACACGAAGGTATATGATATGAAGGCACAGTGTGATATGAGAAATATTCTCCAACTGAGTTTTAAATAACACTTTAATATTTAACATTTGCCATATAAAAGAACGTCTATGAAACGCTAAGGATTCCTAAAAACTGACTATTACCACGTAGAGGAGTTTGACATTCTCTCGCAATGCGCCGACGCAGCCCAGCACGGCAGTCACAACCAGGCCGAAGCCCAGGGTCAGCATAAAGGAGAGAACCCCTCTAGAGAGACCTGAATGCTCAGGCCTTGACTTGCGATCGCGCATGTTGATCAGGCAGACAGCCATCAGCACCAAGCCAAACAACTGGAAAACGGTGACATGTTTGAAAAAAATGGTAAAAGAAGGTACGTAGGCGCAGACGTCTAATCTTCTTTAACCAAAATTAGTTGTAAAGCAAATATAAAGAAGGTCAAACTGAACTGTGTCGGAAACATGATCGTTTGATTTATTATGAAACTTCTATATTTCCACTTTATACATGACATACAGCAGCAAAATCTATATTTAGTTTATGTAACAGCAAACTTTTTCTTTGTCTCTTGCCTAGTCTGGCTCTGCGACGATGCACGAAGAAGTGTCCTTTCAAAACTCAATATTAAAAAGTTGGTTCCAATTGAAGGTAGATATAATGGAAACACAGAAAAGTCACCAAAACCGTCCGAAACGGAAGCAAAAACGTTTTATATAGGCATTGTTTCAAGTTATTGTAAAAATATGGGTAACAAGTGAGTTATTGTTCATTTTTTGTCGTATGTCCTAACGAAATTGACTATAAATACCTATACCATTATTATTTATTACAATTACTGTAGGGGGAAAACTCATTCTATGTATGTATGTAGCGCGATAACTCCCGAACCAGAGTTTCAATCAAATTGAAATTTGGAATATATATTTTCATTCAAGTCCGTTGCCCTTGAGATATTTAATTCAAGGTGAAATAATTTCGTAACTTTTGTGACAAATATGTCACTATATGGTGCTGAATATGGTTGTCACGAGGTCTAAACTTGTAGCGAACTGTTAGTATTTTTAATCACACAATGTTTGATATTTTAATATAGAAAAAAAGTAACTGAGCTCGATGATGTAGAGGGGGTGCGACGGCATGAAACGTCGCACCGTTTTCACGCTACGACATAGAAGAAAACTAGGATTTTTAGACGATAGAACAGCTAAAGGCGCGCCTTAAATTAAAATCGTTTTGTGTCTTATAAAATATTCTTAGAAAGTTTCGCTTTCCTTTATTATTTTCATGAACATGCGCCTGCGCATTTCTCTATATTCTTTTTATATATTTTTATTGCTTGTAGATAAGGAGAAATTCCAAAAGCCGTGATTGGCCTTCGTCCTATTTGAACAATCATCAAGTTTTTTTACATTCTACTTAAAATAAGTAAAAGAATTTTGATTTTATTCTGATAATTGCATTCTTACATCTATCGTCAAAACATATTTTGACGATACGTTAAGTTTTACAATATTATTTTATAAATATACAAAATGACAAAGAAAAGTAAATAAAAGTACACGAGTAAAAGCGTAAAATTTCTTTTAATTATGAATGAACTATAAACAATTTCAAATGGTCCATAATTATAGGGCGCGCGACGTGATGCCTATTACTGTCAAAATATATATGTTTCAAAGGAATAGAAACACCAACATAATCGATAACTAAAATGTATTTAGTTTCATATCTTAAAATAATAAATATGGAATTGGAAACCATCAATAATAACTATTGGAAATTGGAACAGAATATTCTTTTCTGAGACGGGAATATTGGAAATTTTTAAGGTAAACATTTTTACGGATTTTATCGCGGTTTATTTTAAATTTTATCACCTGACATTTCGAACCATAAAATGTTTGATGTCCCGGTGTCAATTGCCAATCCTGCATACCGTCAGATTAAGTATTAATTTTTAGTCCGATCTACGCAGGAACTACTTACAGTATCTTTAGGTCTTCTAATTCTGTTGTGCTTATTTCTTGAGATGATTTTCATCTGATCAGATGGTAGCACCCAACCATCGTCTCCATAGAAATTTGGATGTTTCTTAATTTCAATAGTCTCACAAATCATCCTTAACAGGAAGCGGTGTTCTTTTGCGAGGATTTTGAAACGCTGGGTGATAAAATTTAAAATAAACCGCGATAAAATCCGTAAAATTGTTTACTTTAAAAAAAACTAAATATTTTTTTAATTACTAGCAGAGAGCAACAAAGAAAGACGAAACAGTGACTTTTTCTATAAACCCGGAGGTACAAAAAGAGGGCAAATAATATTAAAATAAAAGCAGTATTGTTGCAAAGCAAATAATTTTTTAAATCATGCATCAAATTTCCTTTCAATACAACCTAAACAAATTTAAGTAAACACGTTTAAATAACGAACCAATATATCAGGTGTCAAATTTTGTCAGTTAACTAAACAGAATTAGTGACCTAATTAGCGTGGTGCTTGGACTTAAACCCAAATTCAATTTAAATGTAATTTAGTGATGTGGTGCAAGCGGCTCTTAACAATTGGAACTTACATTAAAGAATATTATATAGCAAAAAAATAATATAACTTCAAGCATATATGCGCAAATTTAAATGCATGCAAATGGAGTTCAACTCACAATGCATATGATGTTGAACAATGCTAGGAAGAACTTCATGCAACGTATGCTCTTCGGTTTCATGATGACGTGTCCAGCTGTTGGCAGGCTCAGGCAGTGAGTGGCCAGGTATCGATCATCGGATGACAGAGGCCAGGGAAGGCCGCGCGCAATCACAAGCGGTAGCGGGTACAAATAATTGATTAGATAAATTTATACTTGCCGGAAATTGTTATTTTAGTCGCCTAAAATTTTTAGATTAGAGAATATGAAATTTATGCCAGTTATGCGTGGGCTCTATCTTGATAAATTGGTGAAAAATAATAAATTGTTTTACTTGTTTTATTGCCAAACGACCATACGGTTCAGCTGATAGTAGGAACTAATAATTAAAGCGATAAGGTCACCTATGAACACCCACAAAATTCAATTTTCCAGGAGGTAATAGCTAAGTAAGTAGACGTTATTTTAAATTAAAAAGAAAAAAGAGATAGAAAAGGAAAGAATAGGGATAACAATGCATAACTTCACAAACCATAAATGTTATAGTAGTTCATATAAATGTCATGGATAAAATAATAAAAAAAACAAACATGCCAATTTTTATGGTGATTGGCATAACTATATAGGAGTGAAATGATGAAATATATACAAACGGCAGTAGTTACCACTAGAAAGGTTTCTTCACAATTTTGCCCCCTTTTCCTTTCATTTTGAAGATCGAGCCTTGCATCTGTGTCACGAATTGATTAAGGAACCTTAACTTTCCTTGTGGTCAGCAATCCCTACAGCCGTTTGCATATATATATATACTGTTGAAGATAAAAGTTCTTACTCCTTGCAATGTATATCAAACTAATTGTGCTAAAACGAACCACTCATACTCGGGCACAGTTCAAAAACTGCAAACCTCAAAAGAATTAAACGAGGCGATAGTTTTAAATATAAAATTTTGTTTAAAAAAAATTAGGGTCATGCAGCCCACCACATTCATTATTTAGTAATTTTTAAAGTTGTAATCGTTGGAAGCTTTATTCTATTCACCCTAACCTGTGTCACTTAAAAAATTAGATCGTGAGAATCCATATGTCTTTGTACCCACGCGTCTGGCCCTGTTCTACCTTTGTCCGCGAATGCCTGAAACTTAAAGCCATTCTTAAACTCCTAACACAAAGTCCATTTTACAGTGTATGTATGAGTGCTGCGCTTTCCCACTGTTGCTTCTGAAAACTATGTTAGAAATACGTCTTGTGTATATCTTAAATTATTATCACGAAGGTTGAATTTAAATATAACTTACTTATATTAACCATGTTGTAGTACAACATCGTCTTTTCAAATGCAATTAATTAATGAGTATTGATCGATTTAAATGCACCAGTTTCATTGAGGCACCATAAATAATTACATTACATGCACGCCGACCTCCATAAACATGCAACCGGTACATACATACTGTTTCAATATTTATAATTTACAGACACGTATATCTCGTGACTTTCTTTTTTCTCATAAATTTGGTTTCAAAGCTTTGCTTTAAAAATTCTAAGGTAAAGTTGAAAATAAGACTAATCAGCGATAATTTCGAAAATTTACATATTCAAGACTAACTAATAATAGAATTATAGACAAGTATTAAACAAATAAAAAACGTGTAAATGGACCAAGGGCTTTTCCATTCTTAAGCCAAGAGTTCAATTTCGTCTTGGTTGAAGTCGGGCAGAACCTCGATGCCATTTCATCAGTGTCAGAGTGGCTCGTGTATGCTCAGTATCTGTTTTAGTTGAGCTGAGCCTCAACTGAGCCTCTGATGAAAGCTCTGATATTTAAGTAAGTATTCTCTCGACCGCTGTAGTAAGCTTTGTTAGGTGGCTTCTCCTAAGGTACTGAACGAATACCTTCGACCCTGATTCTGTTCAATCGCTTTTTATATTGAGGTTGTATTGGAGCGTCGACGGCCAAACTGTTCCATTTTATTTATTTTGCTGGTGAGTGTCCGGTTTTGGAACGAAGTGATAAAAGGATATTACTTCGTTACATGGTAAGCTTTAGAGTCTCCGCAGAAAGCTTAGACTTTTTGCCTGTATTTCCCAACTGATAGTATTTAATACTTTCATCTCTGAGAACGCCTACCACTCGCTTAAGGTTAAGGTATTGGTAGATTTTATCTTTGGTTTCCACGGTGGCCAGTAGACTTTTCAGATTTAGCTGAAACGTTTCAGATCCTTCAAAAGTTTGGAGCAGATTGAGTCGGACCGTTGACCTCAACAAATGGACGCTTCGTTCGAGCTTAAAGGAAATATTCGGCGAGCCTCTTTTTATTACAACTCGGTGACCACTTTCGGTGTAGAACCTATTGACCACTGATAGGTATCTGAATATATGTGTATGCTTATTGGCCGCTATGATAAAATCCATCCCATTTTCTGTCAAAGTATCGGGCCTCTACCATTTCCTTTCGTACAATTATTAAGAATGGCAGTATTAGTTTAAATTATTCAGTATGTACGATGTGCAATCGAAGAAAAAAAAACCGTTGCGGAGTACTGACAGTGGAGAGAGGTTTGCAAATTGTTGGTACCTTGTCCCCCCATGCTTTCTGACCGGCCCAATTGTTGCAAATCTAATTTAATGACGCTCAATCGTCGCAAAAGTACGCCATCAAATATGGACTGTCCCATGAGCGATTTAAAAAGAAGTACAAACGAAAAAACTTTTATTATCTTATAAGGAAATATTTTTAAATTATACAACTTTACGGATTTTATCACGGTTTATCTTTAAATTTTATCACCCGTCAAACCCTTTACAGCGGTCAGCTTTACAGGTCACAGGTAGAACTGAGATGTTTGATGTCCTGGTGGCACTTGTGAATCCTGCATACCGTCAGCTTGAATACTATTTTTAAATTTTAGTCCCATCTACGCAGTAACTACTTTCTACAGTATCTTTAGATCTTGCAGTGCTTGTTTCTTGATTGATTGTTTTTTATAATGGATCCCAAGAAGATTGTAGAACCTGCTTTATTGAAATTTGAATGTTTCTTGGTTTCAATAGCCTCGCGAATTATCCTTGGCAAGAAGCGATGTGGGCCCTTATATTATGTTGACAAACTGAGGACTTATTTTTAATGAAAAATTTTATTAATTTCTTATTTAATTAGGGAAACTTAATATCCGCTGTCATTGACATTAATTCATCAGTAAGAAAACGACTAATTTGAGAAACTGGGATATTTAGCTATGTTTTCGTCCCTCATTTTTATCATGATACTAATACTGGGACATAATTTTTTAAGCAAAGGTGCTATTTGACGATAGGAAAATACCTGTCTATGGTGGTAGCGTTGTACGGCAATTGACACAAAAACCATAACATGATCCTGAAAGAAGGTCTAGACTCCAATATCCAATCTTACACATATCTTTAAGTGATAAAATTCACTTAAATATACTCGTTTCTTGCTTCACTGTTTAGGTAAATAATAACAACTTCCGTGGCCAAGTGATATAGGGTTTTGCTTTACATACCGGAAGTCGTGGGGTCGAATCCCGCAGGAGAAAATGATTTTGCGATGTTGTTTCTTGGATGGGTTAGGGCATTACGGGGCGATCACCCGATTACCTGAAAGTGATCCATGCGTCGGATCGGCATCGGCATCGGCAAAGTCAATCCCGGTTGTCTTTAACAGTCGTTATATAATATTAGTGCTTTCAAATAAGCTGACAACTAACCCATTTTTAAAATTCATTTTATACCCTTGAGCTGCGGAGGTCGGATATCAGTCTCTGTAAGAACTGGTATTCAGGTAATATTTGGGTGGATTAGAAGCCGACCCCAAGTAGTTATTCGTTAAAAAAATAGGAGTAAGAAGCAGAAAGAAAGGTTTTTTAAGTATCTGTGCCTGTTAAACAGAAGGTAGCTACAAAATGTAGAATTTTTATTATTTAAAAAAAATTAAACATATATAGGTTTGTTTACTTAAAATAATGTATCTAACTCACACATTCTCAGATGCATATGTTCATACAAATATACACGTATACCAATAATTACAGGATTTTTTTTTCTGGATTGTAGAAGTAATAATATAGACTCTTAATAACACTGGTTTCCTTTTTTTTTATAAA
>JAOCPS010789144.1:0-10225 GCA_025505425.1 Graphium colonna
ATAATAGTTTAGATGTTTATAAGTAGTTTATGAAGAAAATAATCTTGTTGAAATTAATTAATGCAACTTCAGCAGAATCTCGAGTCTTTGTAGTAAGGATTAATATTCGTAGACCAAGTATTTCTCGACCGCTACTATTTTCACCAATAGATAGCGTTTTAATTATTTTTTGTAATTTTATTATTATTTATTCGTTGTATACAAAAAAACAAAATAACACAAAATCAAAGAGAAATAAAATAATGTATAAATATTGTGATTAGCATTGGGTAGAGATCTTTAGCAAACAAAATTACTTAACATTAGCCCCTGTCTGATTGATTTATTTGTCCGAAAAACACTTGATTGTAAATTTCCATCTAAATTTAGTTATAAATAAAATTCCTAACTTTACACAATATTTTTATGGGATATTTTTCTGTAGTTTCGTTAAAAAATGTTAAGTGTTCATTCTTGCACATTTTTTATGCCTTTATAACAATCATTTTATCATCGGGAAATAATCCTTTGTGTGTGATAAAAGTTAGCAGTTTTTTTCAGCCGAGCTTTAGATTTCTTTTAAGAATTCGCTTGTATTTTTATTTTCTGGCAACATTACACGCGAGATTGTTTATGCTTGGATCTATTTGTCTTTGTGTTACCATAACGTCGTTGTTATATTTTCAGAGGAGACTACAGTAAAAGTGGCGGCCGGTGTCGCTGCCGGGGAAGTGAATGAGGCTTTGCAACATCAAATCAAAGTGCTCAGCTGGTGAGTTTATTTATTTATTTTTTATTGTACATTCTTGTATCACAAAGATTTTTAATGGAAAGGACGACAAACGAGCAGTCGGTTCACCTGGTGGTGAGAGATCCCGCGTGTCCATGCGCAACGTCCGGAGAGATGCGAGTGCGTTGTCAACCTGGGAAATTTGATACAATGGGTTTATTGGATAGGATGGGTCGGGATTAAATTTGGATCCATATGAGTGGGAAAGGAAAATGGTAGACATGGCCATTCGGCATCCCCAAGCGTCATGCATATAGATCACAAAAGGAACTTAATATCTGTAGGAATTCTCTACCAGTCTATGTTATGGTGATATTGTTTTCGGTGCAAAGAATAAAGTATAAAAAAAGTATAAAAAAATACATATATTGTACATTTATATGTAAATACATTACATAAATGAAATAACAACAATGATCATCATATTTTATTATAGTTAAAATATTAAAATTTTAGTTAAAAAATTTAAACTTTTTTTGTGCGCATGGACAGTTTTCTGATCGTGTGACGCGTCCAAGAATTGAGAGAAGAAATACTATATATGAAATTTCATATTATATATTATAATAATTATATATTTTTCAATTGTTTGTGCTATATTCGTTCTTATGTTGGTGTGCGAATGCCCTGTATTTAACTGAGCGAACGAAGCTAATATGGCAATATCTCTCGAACTAGTGTCTTGAATTTGAAATTTGGAATAGATGTTGATAATATTTGTAGAATTTTGACCGCCTCCGTAGCCTAGTGGTATGGGCCCTTGCTTTACAAACCGTAGGTCGCGGGTTCGAACCCCGCGGGGGGACAACGACTTTGTGTTGTTGTTTCTTGGTTAGGTAAGGGCAATGCGGGCTGATCACTCGATTGCCTGAAAATATGATCCATGCGTCGGATGGGCATGTAAAAAGTCGGTCCCGGTTGCCAAGAAAATCTTTGGCAATCGTTATAGGATGTCATTGCCTTCAAATATTCTGACAACTAATCCATCCTTCGAATTCAGTTTATCCCTTTGGGTTGCGTAGGTCGGATGCCAGTCGCTCTGCGTAAAAACTGAAATTCAGGTAATATTTGGGTGGATTAGAAGCCGACCATAAGTCACTTGGGAAAAGGCTAGGAGGAAAAAAAAGCATATAATACTTAAATTTTTAACTTTAGAGTTACGAGAGCATAACCTCTTTTCACAGCTTTTGCTGCACTTTTACGGCCGCGTTGACGTTTATAAAGACCCTTTAAAAATCGACATAAAATATATAAATATTTAATGCCAACTTAATTTTATAAAATACATAAATACATAAAAGACGCTTGACTTTTGGGGATGACGGATGGCCATGTCTACTCTTCTCTTCTCTTTTTCCCTTCAAATCCTTAAACCCGACACATCTTT
Organism: Graphium colonna; assembly: GCA_025505425.1. Lineage (NCBI taxonomy): Eukaryota > Metazoa > Arthropoda > Insecta > Lepidoptera > Papilionidae > Graphium > Graphium colonna. The sequence continues at coordinate 2,157 of JAOCPS010789144.1, forward strand.
CCCGATAACCTATTCCATCTAATTTCCCGAATTGACAACGCATACTTGAGTCTCCTGTCTGTTTGTCTTTCTTGATTTGCATAGTGGAAACGCATGAAACTAAAGCCAAAACCTATAGCTCGTATCGTTACCAAAATAGATCCATTTTTAGGTCAGGACTATGAGCACCGGAGGAACATCATTCAATTTACATATCACTTGAAAGTCAACAGAGTAGGATGCTGGTCCTTAGATCCAAGAGGCGAGATATCATACTTTAACGATCATTTATATTTACCGGAGATCCTAAAATGGTTGAAATTCGACGTCTTTTAACCTACTTCAAAAAAAGGAGGAGCTTCTCAATTCGGATGTCTTTAATTTTATGTATGTTCGCGCTTATCTCCATTTCTGAAGCATTTTAAAAATCTGATAGTTTTTTTTTCTCAATAATCCCATAAAACTTTTAGAGAAATCGGTTCCGTAGTTTGTTTTTTTTTAATCAAAATAATGGAAACAACTTGTTCCCGAAAGCGGTTTGAAGTCGGTTTTTGTAATTTTATGTGAAAATAATCTTGTTGTAACTATAGTCAATATCTTTTTGACATTTATGATAAGCGTGACACTTGTCAATTCGCATTGAAAAGAACAAATCGTTGTATGTTTATACGTCATGTCAATGTCACTAAAGGGGTATGATAGCGTGTTTAATATTTTTTTTATTAAATATATACATACCTAATGCATATTATATTGGACTTTGTACTCCTCTATATATACACTTTAACTATGCCGATTTTTATGCTCCTCCGTCAACTCAATTTTCAGAGTCTATCCTAGAGTTCCGTAATTAGCACATTTTTTTATCCTTTAGCCAGCCAGGCATAGCGGTTGCTTTTAAAACAAAACAATAAATCAAACACTTGTTTGCGATATTTCCATTTAAGCCGGCTTAATGTTAAAAGCGAGCCTAAAACTCGAAAATACAACAAACGGTGTTACAGCCGAAGGTATGCTCGCAGGTCTCGTCGAGGCCTATTGTTGGGCCCATTGTGCAAGCCAACAATGTGGGCCTGATTAAGAAATAAATATTTTACAAATTGTGCCACTTTCACACAATTGTGTTGTTGCGAGTAGCAATCTATTTCTGCATGAATACATGGACTGAATTAAAGGCACACACCTAAGGTGATTATTAAGTAAGGAAAGGAAGACAAAGGAGCAGATGGCTTCTCTGATGGTGATGATCAACACCTGATTGTAAACGATCCCGTTCCCCATAGACACACGCAACACCTAAAGAGTCACGAATGTGTTGTAAACCTGGGGGATTGGATAGAATAGGTTTATTGGGTAAGACAGGGTCGGGATTAATTTGGATGGGACAGGAGTGGAAGAAGTAAAGGGTAGACATAGCTATCCGCATCCCTAAAAGTCATGCTTTATTTTATGCCGACTTTATAATGGTTACATAATATTACAGAGACTCAAGAGAATGAACGAGTTCGTTAAAATTATTATGATCTACCAATTTTATCCATAATAACTGAATAGCACTTTTAACCCGCCATATTTCACTTACAGTAAGGGCGTTTGTCACATCCGATTAAGTGATCTATGAGACATAAACAAAAAGCTACAGCCGAGTAAGCTGATAGCTTTTACCTACGTATCGGGTCCGGTTGACCTTAACGTCGGGGGCTGAGGTAATATGACCTCAGTGAGTCGTGGGAGGTGAGCAGAGATAATGAAAAGCGACACTTGCTTCACAATATCGGCTGTCGGCGCTCTCTAGGGCCCGTTTCACGTTAACACGGCACGGTTGCCGTGTCGGATAAACTAAGAGATGTATTAAGACGATCGACGTACGGTCGCCGTGCTATGGTAAAGCTAATATGTCCCACGGCACGGGAACCGTATTGTGACCGCGTCTATGACAAATGAGCCCAGGGTAATTAGTTCCCCAATGGGCTTTGGTACACTCGGTATCAATTGATACCCACTTTCTATACCCTTTTCCTATAATCATTAAAAAGTCGTTAATAATGTTTTTTTGTCCATTCACATAGCTAGCTAGCGACTACGCCTAAATTGCTTGCAAAATCTAAAATATGAAGAGACATATTGTTCACCAAGTAAAATGAAGTCTCGATCCTCAGCAATGAGGAAAAGAATGAGAAGAAGAAGAAGGAGAAATTGAGTTAATCTTACATTAAAGTTACGGCATTGCCCATCAATATCAAGCATTTAGCTCCATTTTTTGTGCACTAACTTATTTTTGTTAACTCCTTTTGATATTTTTCTTAAAACAATTATTAAGTTATTTAGGATCATATTTAAAGTCTTCCTTCCTCGGATAGGTGGAACATAAGCTTTTGAAATTAGTGCTGGCAGTTTTATTGGTATTAACATTTGAATTTATGTTCACTACCTTCACCAGTACAAATAAAATTGTAAAGATAGACTTATAGCGGGTTGGTGTTTGTTCAGGGTAATCTAGGAATACCGGAATAAGACTTTATATATGGTGTGGTAGTTCGGTATGAGTACCAGATCACTGTTAAGAGCAGCGGTGGACAAGGTTCGGATAGCTATAATGGTTGCCAACCTCCGAGAGGAGATGGTACTTAGAGAAGAAGAATTATAAGTGAAAAATTATAAGTTATATTTGATATATAACACAATTGGCGATTAGAATCTAGACTTAAGATATTTGCAAATTAACTACTAATAACAACATATATGCAGGGCATGTTACTGTTTATATACAGAATTAGTAATTCGATTAAAATATTTTACACCACAACTCCGCAAATTTTAAAGTACAATTTAAAGTAACGTTTTATTAGTCGATAATTAATCGAAAAAAATAAAAAACCGAGCTTATTGCTTTTATTGAATATGCCACTTGCTGTTTAAAATAATTCGTTTTCCCGTATTCGTTATTTTTGTGTTTTTTAATCGACTTAAAAAAGGAGGAAGATTGTCAATTTGGATTTTCCTATTTTTTTAATGTATGTTCGCGTATATCTTCGCTACTTATGAATAGATTTGAAAAATTCTTTTTTTGTCTGATAGGATATTCTTTTTCTATTTATTTTTTTGTATAAATATTGGATCAGCAGTCTGTTTTTAAAATAAATAACGGAGAAGATATATTTCGAAAGTACACTTTTAAGGCGTTTGAAGATCGTTTTTGTAATTTCTGTGAAAATAGACTTTTTTCTGCAGTCTAGATATCATGTGTATCCTCTCAGTTCTGGCCACAAGTATAAAAATATCAAAAAAAAAAAACAGTTGAGCAATCAAGATTTTTCAACTTACGAATTTACTTTTACATCTATATTATTACTTGTAATTAATTCCATCTTTGACCTCATCTACACACATTGCAAGTTCCATAACGAGTTAGACGCCTATTAGGCAAAAGATGCCGTATAGACGTATCGCGTACACACGGTCCGGCGTCGTGTCGTGCCCTGTATGGTCATAACCAGTATCACAAATCGTCTCCTATCACCAAAGTACCTTATAAGTCCTGACTAAGGTACATAGACTCGTCTAGACAACTAGTAGACTAATTTAAACGCCATATTGAATTTAACTAAGTGTAACATAGTTCTCAAAGACGATTCATTTCATAGAATTCTATAGACATAAATAACATCGTTTTGTATTAAAATTTCTCAGAATTATAAATTAAATTGAACGTTAATGGAGGATAAAGCATTGTTGCAGCATCGGATTGTATATTAAAATGATTGTCGGAGTGTCCTAATATTCAGAGTTAACAAACATTTTTGTCAAACACAGTTATTTAGCCCGCGAATTCGCGTTTCTGCATGTTAAATTTCCTTAAACAGTGTTAATGGATATAGTTATATTTGGTGAATGTATTTTAAAAAAACAGTACATAACACAACTCGTGAAGACTTTAGATGGAAACGTATGCAAAATTGATCATAAGTTATGACGTAAAACCTACAAACATGAACAGACTGGCTTTTATAATATCAGTCAAAGGAATCGTTAATGAAAACAAAAAAAAATTGTCATACGTTTCCATCACTAAAATAATAGCACTCAAAATACATCGATGCGTCTCCTAGGAACTACCAAATTAAGGTATTTGCGAGATTAATCCAGAAATGAACAAAATCGCGCCTTATAGTCACTGGCATATACGGCTGTAATAGATTAAAATGGGAATAGACAAAATAGTTTGCATACGTGGCTATAATCAGGAGGTGTCAAAAAGGGACCAAGAGTGGCGACGTCTAGGAAGCGGGCGAATGGTTATTCTAGGTGCCGCGACGCGTCTAGGCGCCGGGAAGTACATGAGAACCACTACTGTTTAGACTCGATTTTGTTTGGTGAGTTTATATATGTGAAGCAAAAAGTTCAAAAACTTTTTACGAAAATCGCTCTGACAAAAGAGCATAAAAAAACAATGTCCACAATCAGTACCAAAAATTTTTATGCATCAAGATCAAAAAATTATATAGTAATTATTATTTAAACTACTTACGATATTATGCTTCATGGATTTGATTTGTAATATGAATTGACTTTTCGACGTTATCAAATATCTTCTTTACGAAAAGAAGACTTCGAGATTTAGAGGTAATAGAGCATAAAAACTTTTTACAGCTTTTGCTGCACTTCTACGGCCGCGCTCGCCCGGTGGTACTCCAGAGCGCGGAGTTTACAAAAAAATAAAGTATTCGGCATAAAATAAAGTATGCAAGACATTTGGGGATGCCGGATGCCCATGTCTACCACTTTCTTTTTCCACTCCTGTCCCCTCCAAATCCTCAATCCCGACCCCATCCTGTCCAATAAACCTATTATGTCCCATTGCCCAGGTTGACAACGCACTCGCGACTTTCTGGACGTCGCGTGTTTCTATGGGTTACGGGATCGCTTACCATCAAGTGAAACGTTTCTCGTTTGTCTTCCTTTCTATTAACAAGAATATTATTGTATATTATACTTTAGAAATACATTAAATTAATTAAAAAGTCATTACACACACTACTATTATTTTTTTATCATCACATACGTGTCATATACACATAACCGTACAGTCTTGCGACTTCATCCTTATTACTCGAGTTGATAATGTAACGAATTTTGACCATTGGTGGAACTCTAGTTTAACTATTTGGTTGTACCCGCCTTGTTTTGCGCCCGGCTCCTATGGGTCGTAGCGTGAAGCACATACAAAAATAAATTTCTTTATAAATGTTGGAAAGTTATTAATATATATTTCGTAAAATATATTTTAACCAAGAAAATTTTAATTTTTATCATTAATTTGATTTCGAATCACAATCTAAGGCAATTGAATAACAAATTTATATAAATTAAAATACTCAATGGATTTAAAAAGGATTAATTAGATGAGGCGTAATTGTTTAGCGTGGGCATTCTTAATCCGTCAGGATTTTCCATTCGTAAAAAATTCCAAAAAAAATAATTTTATATTTTTTTGATCAATTTTATACCTCTACTTTAGTAACTTAAGAATGTTGAAAAACTCTAACGCATTTCATCTGGGTACTACATTCAATTACAACATAAAATCATTTAGCTATGACTAATGACAGAGGGAGTATAATATTTTTTATATTTTATTTTTAAATTTCTTTATTTCCCTTTCGTTTCCATTTAATATAGTTACAACGGTAAGCATAGCAAAGGAAATGAAAACTACAATGCAACTGTATGTTACAGTTAACTTATACGCAGGCCTATTTAACGTAAGCTTCGATTAAGATTGTTAACATTAATTCAATGTTATATCGAGATGCTTTCGAGTTCGCGGTAAAACGTAGTAGGGGTTGCAATGTCGGTCTAGATTAGCTTGATTTGTGTGTAGTGGTAACACTGGCCGACGAGCAGACCAAAAAGTGGGACTCGGGCGAATTGCGATATTGCCGTACCAATAAAACCCCAATCTTGATCGTCCGAACACCGGCCCGATCTTACCATATTCTAATCTGAGATTTAAACCCTCGTTTTAATAGCATTCTATTGTAACGGAGCATGTCTAGCGTTCAGCTGCCAGTTTGTTGGTATGCAAATGGTTTAGTTTTCTTACTCGTGTTTGAATTATTTTTCCATTACCGATCGAAGATGTTATAAGGTGTAGACAGGATATTATAAATCGGCATAAAATATAGTATGCATGAGTTTTGAGGATGCCAGATCGCCATGTCTACCATTTTCTTTTCCTACTCCTTTCCCCTTCAAATCCTCAATTTCCCAGATTCGCAGCCCACTCGCAAGTCTCCGGATGTCACATATGTCTATGAGCGACGGGATCACTACCATCAGGTGAACCGTATGCTCGTTTGTCTTCCATTGCAAAAAAAAATTATAAGAATAACTATGTATGTAAATTATGTTTGTCAATCGTGCAGAAATAATATATTATTTTAAAAAAAATTTTCGTTACTACTGGCTTTCTAATTATTTTGTGTTTTTTGTGTAACACCTACGTAGTTCCATTTTTTTAAACCTGCACATTTAGTAAATCACATTTGTGCAATAACAAAAAGTTGTAATAGCCGACCACATAAATGACAATCGGCCCAATAGCCCTAATAATATCAAGCAAAGTCGCGTAAATTGCCAACTTTTTTGCTAAAAAAATTAGACAAATTCTTAATGGGATCTAGTTTCCCTTGAAGTACTCAAAGATACTTCACCATCATAAACTTTTGTCATTGCTCTTGTCGGTGGAGAGCCTTCAGTTTTCCTTCACTTGATCCAAAGTTTGCCTCTACTTCTCTGCTGTCCTATCCGTGTCTTACTAAATGACCAATCATCTTTCCGCGTCTATTTCCAATAGTATACAGGTAGCTCTCTTTTCATCTACTCTTCGTTCGAAAATGTTTACCCATGAAACAATTGGTAGAATTTATCCATATACAGCGAGGTCAATTATTCCATCGGGGCCTATTAGGGCGATCGGTTTTTATTGACAATGAGCGATACAAATAAAAAGACATTCGATTGGGATCAATGTCCTTACGTTGCTTAGCCGCGCAGTGTTATTGTCTGGAAGAGATATTAATCGATTGGAATTATTTCTATTTTGTTTTTCTATTAGTGAAGAGTTTATTAGGTATTTTTATGGCCAGATTTAACATTTTAAGGAATTTTTTTTTTGCTAACCACATATAGTACTGGTTAAACTGCAAATACCGACAGAGACTTGTAGAGCAAGCGTCTCTTCTAAATATATTTGACAAAAAAAAACTATGTTCTGGACTTCAATGGTCAAATGTGTCATTCCTTGGCAGTAACACATACAAGTATCTATATATCCATCAGTACGCGAGAATGCAGATTTTAGGGCACCCCCTATATAAAGACTTTTGATAAAATCTGTTACTTAGATCGGAAGTGTATGTCAATACCTCGAATATCAATCACACTATGGCCTTATAAATTAAATAAATTTAAAATATAATTTAAAGTTAAATAAATAATTAAAGTAAGTATTATATAATAGTCTTTCGACTGCCATTGTGTGGGTATTTTTACTCAACATCTAAAATAAGGTAAGGTCATCGTCTAAGTAAATCCTAGCGATATCCCTCATACTTTATTGGCTTTCGGCTTACGAAGACGGTGGATAAACTCATAAATAACGCTCTTGAATTATGCATCAGCCGTCACCTGAGTCCTGGACGAGTTATTAAAGCGTTCCAATAAGCAATATTCGTCCAATAAGCTAGCTCAGTACTTTGAGGTTATTGTTTCTCCGCGAAGTAATAAAGACGTTCTGTTGGTTTATCGATACAGATATAAAAGCGTTCGTTTGGGCAATCACGAGGCATTTTATTAGGGGTCGGATGAGGTCATCGCGGCAATGCCTTCGATTTTGGGAATCAGGACGTTGTTAATTAAATGTTGCGTGGCGACCACAGTTCGGTGGTTAGCGAAAGAAAAATTGTATATATATATACACTAGCGGACCCGATAGACGTTTTCGTACACACATCTTTAATTTGAAAAGTAACTTTTTTGTACCAAATCTAAACCTTTCTCGAATCTCCTTCAACACAATTTTTTTATCA
>JAOCPS010789365.1:0-10224 GCA_025505425.1 Graphium colonna
GAAAAGAAAAGGGTAGACATGGCCTTCCGGCATCCCCAAAAGTCATGCATACTTTATTTTATGCCGACTTTACAAAGTACCATATAACAAGTACTATACGAATGGACTGACGTTCAGTATGGTGATTTTTTTGAGCTTTTCAGAACTGTGCCCTTAAATATAGAAAACGAATGTAAAATCACAGTGTTGATTTATGAGTTTATTTTCGCAGAAAATTACCTAAACCGACTTTAAACGCCTTAAAAGTGTACTTTTGAAACATATCTTCTCTGTTATTTTGATTTTAAAAACAAAACATAAATCCGATTATTATAAAAAAAAATGTTATAGAATATATGTTTTTTAATTAAATATTAGTTCATTAGTTGCGGAGATATGAGCGAACATTCCTTAATTTTATTATTTTAATTTTAAAAATAGACTAATAAACCGATTTTTGAAAATTGTATGAGACAAGGAAAAATTATCTATAATACAAAAAATAGTTTTTGAAATTGGTTGATAAACAGAAATACGCGCAAACATTCATTAATTTAATTTTGTTATTTTGATTTAAAATGTTAAAATATGAAAATTTAATGGGACTATTCCAGAAGAATATTATATGGTATAAAATGAAGAAAGAATGTTTAAAATCGGTTTGTAAATGCGCGAACATATCTTAAATAAAAACAAATAAACATTCTAATTGAGAATCATCCTTTTTTGAAGTCGGTTAGAGGAAAAAAGGAACAACGTTATTTTTTTATCTTGTAAGCTGGAGTGTATAGCTAAATAAGCTTTGCAGGAAATCCAAGACAGCCGGTTCACAAAAAATGAAAATTGCTTTTTATAGGATTTCTACAATCTTAATTACTGCTGTATTTTTTTACTCATATATTGCAGTTGACGGTCACCAGCAATGAGTTCCTACATCCTGAAGACAAGTGACATTCAGTCTCTTTACTTATTTTTCCTACGTCACAACTTGTTTTTGTTTTTAATCAAAACTTGCTTCCTACTGATAATTGATTGCAACTGCATTCTGTTTACATTTTTTTCGTTATTTTTGTATTCTTGTACAAGTTGGATATTTTAGGGTTCTGTTTTTAGTCTAATGTGAATTCAAAGCGGTTTAAAATAATTGTAATACGTTACGTTTACGTTTTCGTTAGTATACAACATGTATAGAAGTCAACTAAGAGCTAAGAAAAAGCTCAGAGAGCTGTGGTAGCTCAGTGTCTGGGCGCTCGTCTTTAATTTTGTTTACTTAAAGCGAACCCAAGTTCGATTCCCGGTGCCAGCACCAATGAAATTGTTAATTTTCTAATTGCAATTTTAAGTGCTGATTTACCACGTGCTCTACGGTGAAGGGAAACATCGTGAGGAAACCTGCATGTGTAAGTAATAATATTTTTAGGATATGTGAATTCCGCTAATCCGCACTTGGGCCGCGTAGTGCACTATGCCCTATACCCTCTGTCTAGAGGAGTCCTTTGCCCAGGAGTGGGACATTTGAAAATAGGCTCTTACTTTACTTTACTATCCCAAGTTAAATAGCAAATTTGCTCAATGAATGAGCATTCGCTCGTTTGGTCTAAATGTACCCTGAATGCTCTTGTTCCAGCTCTAGCTCTATGTTCGTTTGGTTTAAACACACCTTTTAAGCTAGAACGGGCTTTCGTTTACACTATTAGATAAAGAAAGAATGCTCGTGTTTGTTTGGTCTAAATGCATCCTAAACACCCGTTCAAGCATTCAAGCGCGTTTAAAACAAGCGAACAAGTTAGAGCTAGAACAAGAGCATTCATGTAGATGTTTAGATTAGCCGAAAGAATGCTCATTGCTCATTCATGTCAATTTCGTGGTTGATAGTTTTTTTAATTTTTTTTTTATGGAAAGGAAGACAAACTAGCAGACGGATTACCTGATGGTAAGCGATCCTGTCGTTCATAGACACTCGCAACGTTCGGATAGTCGCGAGTACGTTGTCAACCTGGGATATTGGATAGAATAGGTTTATTGGATAGGTCGGTATTAAGGATTTGGAGGGGATAGGAATAGTACAAGAAAAGTGTGGACATGGCCATCCGGCATCCCCAAAAGTCATGCATAGTTTATTTTATGCCGACTTAATAAAGGGCGGTTGTACTTCTCCGGGCGAGCACGGCCGTAAAAGTGAGCAAAAGCTGCGAAAAAATGTTATGCTCTACCACCTAAAAAGTATTTCGTTATGCCGATCTCTGACAGCAATTTTACAATTAACAAATGCTGCATTGGTTCTTTCATTTCAAAAATGCAAAAAAAAAAAGAAGAAAAGTTTCAGTAAGATGCTTGGGATGTAATAGCAAATCTATTTCATCCCAAGCATCTTGCTTTTGAGTTGTAGTTTAATAATTTTTCGAATTCAGATCCCACTCGGTGGGATGTCATATCTCGGTATTCAAACTAAAATAACTTGATAAAGTGGGGATAGAACGAGCAATCGCCCGTTTAGTCTAAATGCACCTTTAAACACACTAAGAATATTAAAAAGCGTAACTGTCAAATAATTTGACAACTTGTTCAATTAAACAGAAAACGTCAATATTATAGCATAATACGTATCGAGTTTTATTTTTGCTTCTACATAATGCCGCATACCAGTCATCATCGACGTTCCAGCACGTCGTTGGTGGGGCTTCGACGACAGAGTACCCAATACAATCTGGAAGTGTCAGCTATCAGCTTGCTAAAAGAGGAAGCCCATACCGCTGATCACTTCCTCACCCCTACGCAGCTGGAGGTAGTTTACCGGACGGACATAACGAATGGTCTGACGGAGAATTTAGCCGCAGAGTTGCTAGAGAAACACGGCCCCAACGAGCTGAAATCGTTGAAGGGCACGAGTTACTGGAAGATATTTCGTCATAACCTTTTCGGATGGTTTCAGTGTGTTCTTTGGTGCGGTGCCCTGCTTAACTTTATCGGGTACTCTTTCTCCAGCTCCGACGGGCACGGTGGGCACAATAGGAATGATTACCTGTATTTGGGCTGCGTGATAGTCGCTACCGTCGTTGGAACAGGCCTGTTCGGGTTTTACCAGGAGGCAAAAAACATGGCGGAGATGAGCGGTTTCGAGGAAATGGTGCCACCAGACGCCGTAGTCATACGCGAAGGAGTGAAGATAAAAATACCAAATCGCGACATAGTTGTTGGAGATATAGTCGAGATGACGGGCGGCGAGGTCGTCCCGGCTGACGTGCGCATCCTGAGCTGCACCAATTTTAAGACGGACATGGCTTCACTGACTGGCGAATCGAAACCGGTCGTCCATACTACAGAGTGTACGAACAAAAACCCGTTGGAGTCAAAGAATATGGCGTACTTCAGCTGCCCGATTGTCCAGGGCTCTGCTAAAGGGCTGGTGGTAGCCACTGGTGAATTGACGCAGCTTGGAAAGATCGCTGGACTTGTCACTGGTCTGGAAAAGGACGAGACACCAATCGCAAAGGAAATAACACATTTTATTAAGATCGTGTGCGGCGTGGCCTTCACGTTTGGGCTGATATTCTTCATCATGGTTTATGTTGTGGAGAGGAGGTGGCTGGTGGCTTTGCAATACATGCTCGGAATTATACTAGCGAATGTGCCGGAAGGCTTGATAGTCACTCTGACTGTTTGCATGACTTTGTCGGCTAAACAATTGAAGAAGAAGAATTGTTTGGCCAAAACTTTACAAGCCGTTGAAACCTTGGGCTCAACTTCGTGTATATGTTCAGACAAGACTGGTACTTTGACGGAGAATCGAATGAGCGTCGCCCATCTGTTCTGTAATTTCACCATTCACGATAAAAATGATCATACCCATGTCTCTGATGTAACGTATTCCGAGCTATGTTTGGCTGCATCTCTGAACCTAAAAGCCGTTTTCTCTCACGATTCACTAAACTTGCCGATAGAACAGAGAAAGATATTGGGAGATGCGTCAGAATCGGCTATACTGAGATACATGGAGCTACACAGATCCGCAACTCAAACACGCGAAATAAATCCGAAAGAAGCTGAAATACCTTTCAGTTCGGAATATAAGTATCAAGTGACAATACATCGGATGCACTCCACACAGAGCAACTATTTAATAATGAAAGGGGCACCCGAGATTGTGATAGAGTTTTGCACAAGCGTATTAACTGACGACGGTTCTGTTCCTCTTACCCCACAGTTGAAAAGAGAACTAAAAGAAAATTTCATAAAGCTGGCTAACATGGGTGAACGTGTCATCGGATATTGTTCTTATAAACTGCCAGTAGAAGCATATCCGCTTGGTTATAGATTCGATACTCAGAATCGGAATTTTCCAATGGAGAACATGACGTTCATTGGCGCAATATCTATGATAGACCCGCCGCGAAAGGACATAGATAAGGCAATCGCATTGTGCAGACAGGCGGGCATCAGGGTGATGATGGTGACAGGAGATCACCCTGTCACCGCGTTGGCTATATCGCGCCAGTGCGGCACCATCACCCAGAACACTGCCTATGATTACGCCTTCGAGCAACACATTGAGTTGGCGGACGTGCCTATCCACATCAAGCATCAATTCAAAGCGGCGATCATTACCGGCGATGAGCTGCGCACAATGAGCGTTAATGATCTTAAAGCGGCTGAGAGCAGGTATGAAGAAATAACGTTTGCAAGAACTAGCCCCCAGCAGAAGCTCTTTATAGTGGAGACGTTGCAATCGTTGAAGTATGTCGTGGCAGTCACGGGAGATGGAGTGAACGACTCTCCAGCGTTGAAGAAAGCCGACATTGGCATAGCCATGGGCATTACGGGCACAGAGGTGTCCAAACAAGCCGCCGACATGATCTTACTGGATGACAATTTCGCGTCCATAGTACTGGGAATAGAGGAGGGTAGACGCATCTTTGATAATTTGAAGAAAACCATCGCTTATACTCTCACTTCAAATACTCCGGAGATGTTGCCATTCGTTCTGTACGCGATCTTTGGCATGCCGCTCCCAATCACCCTTATCCTGATCTTGGTCATCAACGTCGGCACCGACCTGTTACCAGCAATGAGCTTGGCTTACGAGACATCTGAAGAGGACATAATGTCGATCCCTCCACGAAAACCGACGGATCACCTCGTCAACAGGGTGTTGATCTACATGGCGTACTTCCAAATCGGTCTGATCCAGTTCTTTGCTGGAATGTACGCCTACTTTACAGTGTTCGCATCGAGCGGCTTCTTCCCTTCAAGCTTGATGTTCATACGCGACGACTGGGAGGCTCCGTCGAAGATCATTCAAGATACTCTTGGTCGATCGTGGTACTACATCGACAGGAAACGGGTGGAGAGGGCGGCGCAGACCGCGTACTTCGTCGCCATCTGCTGGACCCAGGTTTCGGACGTGATAATCTGCAAGACGAGGCGTATCTCTATTGTAAAGAAGGGCATGAAGAACCATGTTTTAAACTTGAGTATTATTGTGACTGTCATTGCCGCTCTGTTCGTGACCTATTTTCCTGTGTGCCACGAGGTTTTCAACACAGAGTCTCTTGATTGGCCCAACTTCTTTTTGGCTGTACCTTTCATGGTGTTGATGGTAGTAGGCGATGAAGTGAGGCGTTACATCATCAGAAATAATATGTCCAAATGGATTGAAGTTGAGACTTACTACTAATTATATAAGTGTAATATAGATAAATTATTTAATAATGATTGATAAATAAGTGATGTGTTACAAAGGATTTGTAATTGTCCATTTGTTATTTTAGTTGTGTGCTACAGGTGTTTTTAACCTTTTGAGTTTTTTTTTGTTTGCCTCATAATATTGACTGCATTCGACATTGTTCCACATATTTCTGCTGATTAAATTGTACGAGCAATTATAACCTGTATACTTTTTATTACAAGGTTGTCTTAACTAAGTTTACGTGTTGATTTTTATATTAGACCGCTATTGGACTTCACGTTTCTAATACCAAATGGCTTATTTGAAGTGTGCCTGCGAGAAAATTATGTAATATACACAAGTGGTAGAGCATAACGTCTTTTCACAGCTTATAACTATGCTCGCCCGGGGAAGCATCACCGTCTTTTATAAAGTCTGCGTCAAATAAAGTATGCACGACTTTTACCAAATCTTTAATCCCGACCCATCCTTTCCAATAAGTCTATTCTATCCAATTGTCCAGATTGACGATACTCTCATGACTTCAGATGTTGCGTGTGTCTATGGGCGGCGGGATCGCTTACCATCAGGTGAATCATATGCTTATTTGTCATCTTTTGCATTAAAAAAAAACGAGCTGGGATTAGTGTTCCTATTTAATGACTGAAATATTGTAGTTTAGAAGCGAGCTTAGTTAAAATTGACATAAATGATTTGTTCGATCGTGATCAGACAAAATAGTACAGGAAAAATCAGGACCAGCCAAAAGGTAACCTGTATATTTACATAAATTAAATAAAGATATCTATTTAATTTTTTGATGACCGAATTACGGTAACGGCGGTAAATCTACTCGGTGATGAGACAGCTGCGCAGGAGATATTATAGTGCACAAGTATACGCGCAAACACAGGTGTACTCTCTGTCCCTGTACTCTCATAGCCCAATGGGACGGATATTGGACACGAACGGAGAGAGATCAGGCGCAGGACCAACTTTCTACATGCCCATCCGACGCATGGATCATCTTTCTTTTCAGGCAATCGGGTGATCAGCTCTCATTGCTCTAAACCAATAAAGAAATAACAACAAAACAGTTATTGTTTCCCCATGGGGTTCGTACTTACGACCTCCGGTTTGCAAATCAAGGGCCTATACCACTAGGCTATATAAGAAAGGAATAGAAGCCAAAATAATATTTTTAACAAGTGCGAGGGGTCATGTACATTCTTAGCGGACCGACACTAATAGCATTTCTCGTTAAGACAGACAAACACTTTAATATTATTTATACGTATAGAAGAGAACTTCACGTGGTCGGTTTAAGTCTTTTTCTATGGAACCCGTCGCCCATGGCCACACACAACATCCGGAGAGTTGTGAGTGCGCAGTCCACTTAAGAAGTTATAGAAAACAGGTTTAGTGGATAGGGCGGGTCGGGAATATATTGAGGATTAGGAGACAGGAGTGGGAAAAGAAGAGGGAAGGAATAATCATCCTACCCAGAGTCATGCATACATTATTTTATGCCGCCTTTGTGTTGGGCGGTGGTACTCCCCCGGGCGGGCCATAGAAATGCAGCAAAGGTTGTGTAATCATCACGTTAAATAATATTTTTATAGGTGCTCTTTGAACAGACAAAAACTTTAATATTATTTATATATATATATAGAAGTTCACGAGGTCAGTTTGAATCGTAATATAGAGAAAACTGGTATTTGCGACACGTAGTGCGGCGTTCACATACTTGATACTTGACAATTTATCGGTCAAATGTGACGTTTTTGAATTATTTCTAACAGCGGGCGACTGGTCGTGTGAATTACAAGTGACCTGAGCAAATCTATACCAATATATGTTTTTGAGTTTCTTTGTTCGTACGTACTAATCTTAGGAACTACTGACCCGAATTGAAAAAATATTTTAGCGTCACATAGCCCATTTATCGAGGAAGGCTTTAGGCTAGTTTTAAAACGACCTCAAAAAAGGAGGACGGCTCTCAATTCGAATGTTTATTTTTTTATGTGCATTCGCGCATATCTCCACCATTTATGGACCAATTTTAAAAATTATTTTATCATCTTATAGGGCATTCTTTCGGAATGGTCCCATAAAATTTTCAGGAAGTTCGATTTAGTACTTTTTCCTTTAAATCGAAATAACAAAATTGATTTTATGTGTTTTTACTCGTATCTCCGGCATTTATAAACCAATTTCAAAAATTCTTTCTTTATATGATAGAGCATTCTTCGTTAATAGTCCCATAAAGTTTTCAAAAAAATCGGTTCGTCAGTTTGTTTTTTTAATATAAATAACAAAATTTGGGAATGTTTGCACATATCTCTGCAACTTATAAACTGATTTGTAAAAATATTTTTTTGTCCGATAAGGTACACTTCCACGATGATTCAACAAAATGTTTACAAAAATAGGATTAGTAATTTATTTTTAAAATCAAAATAACGGAGAACATGTCACGATAGGAAACTTTTAAGGCGTTTAATTCTCTGTAAAAATAAACTTATTAAATAATATTACGTTAGTTTTGAAATCGTTGTTTTATACATAAACTGACCTAAGTGTTGCGGTGTATGGATTCAAAATTAGTTCCATAGTCTACATAATGAATATAGAAAGACAGGCATCATAACTCTGTCTGTTTTGTTGACTAACTGTTTCTGATATCCTGGTATAGACGTAAAAAACTCTTTGGTTTACTCAACGTTTTTGATTAAGGGTTGTCTATACTAACATTATTGAGCTGAAGGGTTCGTGTGTTTGTTTGAACGCGCTAATCTCAGGAACTACTGGTCCGAATTGAAAATTTCTTTCAGCCTTGGATAGCCTATACATCGAGGCAGGCTTTAGGCTTTATGACATCACGCTATGACCTATAGGAGCGGAGTGTAATGGTGAAAATTTACGCGAGTGACACCCCAGTAAGCAACTAGTGTATCAAGAACTTATGATTTATCATCAAGCTCAATCGAAACGAATTTAATGCTATGAACTTTGATGTATCTGATGAAATATTTTGGGCTTGATTTTTAGGTTTTTAAATCCAGAGCCGAAATTATTGCAGTCTATTTTGAAAAAAAAAAACAATAGAAAGATGAATAATGCAGAGTTTATTGATACTGTATTGTACATTCTTTAAGTGTTTTAGTTTTTTCACCGACTTTAAAAAAGGAGGTTCTCAATTCGCATGCATATATATTTTTATGTACGTTCACGCAGCTCTCCGTCATTTAATGAACCAATTTTAAAAATTCTTTTTTTGTTTGATAGGTATTTTATGGTCTCATAAAATAAAAATAATCGGTTCAGTAGTTTGTTTTTTAAATCAACATAACACAATTAATTTTATTTAAATTCGCGCGTATCTCTTGTCTTTTATGAACAGATTTATTTTTTTGTCTGATAGAGTCGGTATTCTTTTTTAATGTTCTTCCAAAATTAAAAAAAAAGACCGTTTTAGTGGTTTCCTTTTTATATGAAAATTACTAAATGTAAGAACCTCCTCCGCCAATTATTAACTGATTTTAAAAAAAAATTATTTGATAGAGTATATTTCCAAAATCCAAAAATCGAGAGATATATTTCCAAAATCGTTCCACAATTTTTTAATAAAAATCAAATCAGCAGTTTGTTTTTAAAATCAAAATAACGGAGAACATAATTATGTTTCTAAAGTACACTTTTAAGACGTTTTTGTAATTTTATATGAAAATAAACTTATTTGAAGTATGATTTATATTTGAAATATTTATATATGAAATACGAAATATTTGTATATCAATATACGAAAAATATTTTGCTTTGCTCTTTTTTGTATTAAGTTATTACCGTATACGTACTTTTAATTGTATTTTGGTTTCTTTTTCTTTATGGAAAGGAAGACAAACGAGCAGACGGTTCGCTTGATCGTAATCGATGCCGTCGCCAAAAGACACACGCAACATCTGGAGAGTCGCGTGTGCGTTGTGAGCCTGGGAAATTGGATATAGTAAGTTTATTGGATAGGATGGGGTCAGGATTCAGGATTTGGAGGGGAAAGAAGTGGTAAAAGAAAAGGGTGGACATAACCATCCGACATCCCCGAAAGTCATGCATTCATTATTTCATGCCGACTTTATAAAGGGCGGTGGTACTTCCCCGGGCGAGTAAAAGCTGTGAAAAGATGTTAGGCTCTACCATCTATAGTGTCCTGACCGAATTTCTTCTATGACGCCCAATCTTCTGATTGACGAACTAGACCTCCACTTCAGTAGCCTGGTATTGACCCTTGCTTTGTAAACCGGAAGTCGTGGGGAATCCCTTTAGTTGGATAACATCTTTTCACAGCTTTTGCTGCACTTCTACGGCCGCGCTCGTTCGGGGAAATACCACCGCCCTTTATAAAGTCAGCGTAAAATAAAGCATGCATGACTTTTGGGGATGCCGGATGACACACGCAACAATCGAAGAGTCGCGAGTGCTGGGAAATCGGATAGAATAGGTTAGTTTTTTTTTTATATGGAAAGGAAGACAAACGAGCAGACGGTTCACCTGATGGTAAGTGATCCCGTCGCCCATGGACA
>JAOCPS010789476.1:0-10223 GCA_025505425.1 Graphium colonna
ACCAAGGGTGTCAATATCCTGGTGTGGAATACTGTCCCAAGTCCTGCTAAGATGCAAGAAAAGCTGGTTTTCATGCACAATGTCTTCAGGCAAATTCCTAAGAGTCAGAGAAACTGAAGCATAACCCAGGCATGCTCAATAGGATTTAAGTCAAGGGATTATGCAGGCCAGTCTAAAGCTTGCATATCATGCTGTTGTAACCAACTTGTAACGATACACGCCGTATGTGGAATCGTGTAGTGCATTAGCTAGAAATTTTGTCCCGTTTGCTGTCTGTGGGGCAAGATTACAGGCTCTAGCACCTCATCTCCGAATTTAAGAGCAGTCATATTGCCTTGTATCCAAACGAAGTCCATTCTACGGCCGAGACGAAGTCCTGCCCAAACCATAATCGTGCCATCTTGATATGCATGAACTTGTTGTGGGTGCTGCAGTCGATTCCAACGTCCAGATTCTCTCCAAACGCGTACTCTTCGCGAATCGGAATAAAATCCAAACCTGGATTCATCACTGAAAAGCACAAGTGACAATTGAGAATGGTTCCAGTTTTCGTGTGCCCATTGTAATCTTCTTTCTCGATTGCCTCTCCTTAACGTTGGTACCCGAAGTGGCCTACGAGCACGTAGGTTGACTTCGTGCAGTCGTCTTCTTAAAATTTGACCACTTACCAGCAAAACATACTCTCTCTGTAGCCTTTGAATCAATTGCATCGCCGTTACATTTGGTTGACTTCGTGCAGCATTTACTACGAATACGTCGTTTATGTGTTGTAATGCGTTTAGGTCCTCGGTGCCGTTCCACCACTTCCCCCGTGACACGATAACGATACCAAAGCCTGGATATAACACTCTGACTGGTCCTCATGGCTTCAGAAATCGTAATTTGGGTAGCGCCAGCTTAAATCATGCCCACTGCTCTTAACATTTCGTTCCTGGTCAAATGTCTACTCGGCATGATTAAATGAACACCGGAGATGCGTTTGACAAAGATTTATAGAAATTTATGAAGTTTGAATCAAGTTATAAGTTGGTGAAGATTTACTTCTTTGGAAGAAACTCAATGAATGCGAATTTCATCTTAAAACGAAACCTTTTATATACAAATTTGAATTTAAAAAAGGAACTTAATAATGTTTTTATAATCTGTCATCAATAGTTTTTTTCTAAGGCTTAGGTTATTTAAAAAAGTTTTATATATCCCTAGACCATGTTGTGTGTATGTAAATTTCCTTAGCAACACAAGAAAGCTTACATTGAGGTCAGCTTTTTTTTTAAATTGATTAATGTATGACAATTGTTTCAGGTAATATTTTGATGAGTCTCAGTCCAACGTTCGCGAGTGACGTCATCAAGTTGGGTTTCGTCATGTCGTTGGCCTTCAGCTTCCCGCTCATAATATTCCCGTGTCGGGCGAGTCTCTACTCCTTCTTGTATAAAAAGGTATGTTTTTTTTAGATAAATTGTGTATTAAAATGTTTATTATTAGCTACCCAACCGTTATCTTGGAATTGCTCAAAATCCATTCTATATGTTAATGGTTATGCTCTACATAACGTCTTTGCACAGTTTTTGCTGTACTTCTACAGCGTTCGGGGAAGTACCACCGCCCTTTATAAAATCATCATAAAGAATGCATGACTTTTGGGGATGCCGGATGGTCATGTCTACCATTTACTTTTCCGATTCCTTTCCCCTTCAAATCTTTTATCCCGACCCCGTCGTATTCAATAAACATATTCTATCCAATTTCCCAGGCTGACAACGAACTCTCGAGTCTACGGCTGTTGCGTGTCTCTATAGGCGACGGGATCGCTTACCATTTATATACGTTAAATTTTATTACACTATCTTTTAAGTTGGACAAATTACCACGCATGTGTAAAATTTCATCAATCTTCATTATGGGCGTATATAGAGGGGGGAGGGCGTGCCCAACCCAGAATGGTCTAGTGCCCACCTCTGGATGATCTAGTACCTACCCTAGAATCATCTAGTGGGCACCCAGGATGGTCTTTTGTCTATCTATATCTAATCGTCAAAACGCCCATCGTCGGGACGCCTACCGCCGTGACGCCATAAAAAATGATAAGAATAATAAACTAATGTTTGGTTTTAAATAAATTGATGAATTTATACATATATTCATTCAGTACAAAATCAACTTCTTAACATTATAATAGATGTTAACATGCTCAAAACCGAATACCTATTCAAAGCGGCAATAAAAATTAAAAAAAGATGGTTTTATTTAAAATATCAATTATTGGAAACTATACCAATTTCAAACTTCCTTCTTCTCTTGGTTAAAACGGGCTTCGCAAAATTGATTTCGCCGACGCCGACGTCTAGATATGCTTTAGTGCCCCCAATGGCTATGGCGGCTAATCTCCACCGAGATGAGCTCACTGCGCAGGATATTATAGTGCACAAATACACACGCAAGCATAGGTGCACTCTGTTTCTTTGCACTCATATGATGATGGGTCGGATATCCGACACGATCAGAGGGAGATCAGGCCGAGCACCAACTTTTTACATTCCTAACCGATGCATAGATCATCTTTATTTCCAGACAATCGAGGGACCAGCCCACGTTGCCCTAACCTAATCACAACAACACAAAGTTATTGTTCCCCCGCTGAATTCGAACCCAAGACCTCCGATTTACAAAACACTGGCACATACCACTAGGCTAGTAGTGGGTAACTGAAATATGCCATATCTGGAAGCATTTATATAGATAAATAATAATTTCAGGTTCATCCAGCCCATCACGACCACATAATAAACCACTCTATCCCAGAAACCACGTTCCGTTGCATAACAGTGGCCATAGTTGCAGTGGCTTTATTTATAAGTCTGCTACTCCCCAATATTGAGTTGGTTTTGGGTTTGGTGGGATCCACCATCGGAGTGGTGGTTTGCGTGGTATTCCCGGCAGCTTGCTTCGTCAATGTCACATTCAAAAATACCAACGAGCGCCTCTTGGCTAAGGTAATTCAAAATGAAAACTACAACAATTTTATATGTTTAGTAGTGTCTAAACAAAACACTGAATTTTAACGTAACATTTATTATAAAAAGGTCTTCACGCTACCTTATGATGAATACAAAACAAGTCTAAAACCGTGAAATACTTAAATTTATCAACTGTCAACCGATTTATCGATTGCTGCTCGGCTCCTAAGGGTGACAGCATGATGATAAATCAGTCTATCCTATAAAAAAAAACTTTATTATATTAATATGGACGTGTAGTGTTTATTTTATATTTGGTTATTGTTTGTCTAGAATTATGATTTACATTGTAGGTGGTTGTAGTGCTCGGTCTGATAATATTGGTCCTGGGCACATACGCCAACCTACAAGCGGCCGAAAGCAAATATGACGACAAGTACATCACGCAGGAACGCATTGACAAAATGGTCGAGGACTTCTTCGAAAAGCAACAGAAAATTTCGGGTAAGTTAATACGACGTTGGGCTATAACAGCCTATGTCAATTTTTGTATTTTTTAATTAAAAAAACGCCGTTCTTCGACCTTTTACAGATTTTGCGACTATTGAACTTCTATCGTAAAATTTTGTAATATAATTTGTTTGCCAAAACTTACATTCGTTAAATTAAACCAATCAGATTTATTTGATATTTAACATATTTTATCTTGCAGGCGTAATGCCGAATGATGATTCAGACAATAATCCTGAAACGAAAGTAATAGAAAACGAATTACCGGACGGAATATTAAAAGATTCCGAAGTGCAACCACCCAACCCAGTGCCACCTGAGTCTCACTCCAACGAAAAAGCACCTGATCCCGCTCCTCCAGCCGATACTAAACTAAAACCAGTGTTGTCAGAACAAGAAGTTAAAGACGCACCCAAAATCCAACCCGAAACGCATCCGAAAGATTTGAGAATGAAAATAGAAGAGGCGAAATTAATTAACGGTGTAAATGATGCTAAATTGGAATCGAACAACATCGAGAAACCCGAAGAAGGTAAAGAGAAAAGCCCCAAAACTGAATCTAGTCAGGAGAAAATGGATAGAATGAAAAAACAAGAATTAATGGAAACCATCAAACAGCACGGGGAAGAACAAAAAGAACTCATAAAGGAACAAAAGGAAATATTACACGAGATTTTAAAGACAAAGAAAGAACTAGCAAAGGATAAAAAAGAAATAGACGACACTGAAGCGAAGAAGATAGCTGTCGAAAGCATACAGAAAATTGCAAACATGGCAATACAGAGCTTGTCAGGAGTTACAGATAAGCCTGCGGGAGAAATTGATGCGGGCATCAGAAAAGCAGAACCTTTACAGAAGATAGCTAACGACGCGGTACAAGAAATTGCCAAAAAAGCTGCTGAAACCCTAGAAGCTATAGGAGAAAAGAAGGAACCTAAGGAAAACCTACCAAAGCCGGTTGATCAAACAAATGAACATAAAAATAATGTTCAGATTGAAGTTAAAGAAGAGATTGTACCTCTAAATAGCTTAAATAATATCAAATTAGAGAACACCATGGAATCTAATCCGCAAGCACCTAATCAAAATCCAGTGGCACATCAAAATGAAAAAGTTCCTGTGGAATCTAAAAATATAAATAACATTCAAAAACAAAATGTAGATCCCAATAACCAAAGCGCTGCCAACTCTAAAGACGTGCCTCCAAATGACCGAAGGGAAGAAAGTCTGCAAAATATAATAAATGAGATAGATAAACAAGTAAAAGCCGCTAACGAACAATTAAATATAAATAAGGAACACTCTCATTCGCCCGATGAGCCTCAGTCTTATAAGCAAGGAGAGGATTTGGCAAATAAAGTTGTGCCACATGCCAACAATGCTATCCCTCCAAATATTCCTTTGCCAATAGCACTTAAGGGATCTCAAGAAAACAGGCAACAACAAGTAATCAATCAAAATCGTCCTGTCGATAATGTTCAACAAAATGTAGTTGCAAAAGATGAGAATGCACCAAAAACAGTGAAAAAAAGTAATGACGTCAGTGATAAACCAGTTGAAATAAACAATGCACCAAATGCTGAACTACCGATGGTATTTCCAAGGCAGAAAAGAGAAGTTGTTGATTGCACTGTGAAAACTATATTAAAGCCAGAAGATAAGCAAATCTGTGAAAATTTAATTAACAATAATAACGCACTTCCATCTAATGTAAAGTTAGGTTTAGATTTACCATTGAATTTGCCTATGCATTCTAACATTATTCAGAGATCACTCAAAAGTTATAAAGATATAAGGAAAAGATAAAATTGTGAGATTGAGTTCAATGTTCAACATTATATTAAAAGTTCCTACAATTCTTTTCAAGCTTTTGTCTCTAGAGATTAGTTTGTCGTTGTTGTTGTTTTTATCATAGGTAAACGTAAAAAAGTATTAAATGCATTTGTATGTTTATTTCAATCTTGGATTTGGGTGTATTAAGACAAAACTGTAATAAATTTTCTGTACTGTAATAAAAAATCTAATTAGGGTAATATTTATATATAGCATGACATTTTTGCCATGTGGTTAACTGCCAGCAATGATATATATTTTATTAATTTATTGCAAAATTTTAAAAGAAATCTAAGCCTCTAATTTGTTACATAAATATGATGATAATCGAGTACAGATTCGTTTTAATATCGTTTAATTTTAATAATTATTTTTACTGTATTTGTGCATAACATAAACCATTGTGACTAAAAATATATTTATTTACAATAAAATCATCACATTGTTATGGTATTTCCATATTTTTTTAATTCTAGGAAATATTAAAATGTAAGTGCATCCAAGCCCATTGTGATACCTGGTTATTTAAGCAACTGTTGGAATAATAAAAAAAAATATTTATATCTTATTGACTCTATCAAAATTATGAGTTTACCTACGAATGTACCAGCATTTGAAATCGATATATGCAACAAATATTACCGATACATATAATATTACTACAAATATAATCACAGAAGTAATATAACCTCTAATTTGGTTTTTTTAATGGCTGCAGTATAGTGTTCATTGCATAGGTACTTGATCTCATAACCCTTATCGCCTCACAGAACGAGATTAATACTAAAACGTTTGTGTATATTGTGTCGACTGATTGATAATGTATATTGAAGAGGAAATAAATTATTTTATTAACCAAAGCACGCTTTTATTTTATATACAAAGAAATAAACAGAAATTAAATAGCTTAATAACACTCGACTTTATTAGATAAATGCGAAACTTCGACACTGGGTGCTTAAAATATTAAGATTTGTTCAGTTTTGACTATTCGGCCGATTCCTTTGCTTTTTCTGCGGCTGTTCGTCTGGATCTGGAATATATAAAATGACTATCAGTACAGTGAATCAAGTGATACCAATTAAATTAACTGATCATTTTACGAAATCTGAAAAAAAAATTTAGACCAGCCTTAACTCCAGGCAGATCTTATTTCTTTTAACATTTACGAGCTATTTGCCAGCGGTATTACCTGTATAGAAACCTTTTTACGGAAAAATATATAAAAGGAGAACTGTGACCCTGAATGTCTATCAATGACTGTAAGAAGAGTTTTATAAATAAGATAATATTCAAATTGATGACTTATCCTGTAGATTTTTAAGTTTATTTTTACATAAACCTATCCTAACAAACATCTTTTGAGTTTTAGTAAAACTAACTAACAGCATTTTTTTATGTAAGAGATTTGAAGGTTGTTACCTATTTAAAAATAAAATTAAGGATAAGCATTAGTATAGTTGTCTACAGTAATAATGAATGATCTTTCTTCCAGATTGTTTTGTCTAGAAGAAATGCTTGTTCTCTACAATTTTAGGAAAAAAGAAAAGAAGAAAGATGGTAGATCATTTTAGAGAGAAAGGAGTAGTTTTAATGTGTAACAAAAGTTTTTTTTATGTCTGCTAAGTTTTTTTTTAAAAGGGTTAAAGAATCTTTTAAAAAAAACACCGAAGAGTGTTGGCAAAGATTATTACACTATTGTGGAAAGATTTTTAAAATTAAAATAGTAACTTAAGTTTTCTTCTTACAGTGTGTCATTTTCTATGTGAGTTGACTATAGTTTTAATTTGTTCTATAAATGATTCTGCTGACGATTCTTTTTAATTATTCTTCCAAGTTTAGATTGCAGTTTATTTGGTGATTTATTTTAGTATTATTGTAATTGAAACATTCTCTAAGAAGGTGGGTAACTGATAGAATTGCAAATTGATGTATAAAATATGTCAGACTTTATTATTCTAAGACCTATTTGGTTTATGACATTTTTGTCTATCCAGTAACTTATACTGGTGAGACGTTTTGTGGGGATCATATATAAAGATTTAAAATATAGTTAATAGCAAATATTAATATACTATTGCGTAAACAATCTAAAATAAATTATTGCGCAATTTATGCTCTAGCGGACTATGTGTACCCAACAGTGATCAGGCACCGCGCCTTGCCACCAGTTTACATTGATTTATTGGAAAGTTAGGTAGGTAACTATGCCCCAAATTTTTACATCAATATGATGACAATCCAATACCGAGTGCTCTTCTTTACTCGAAGAACTCGTTTTTCAACGGCCATTACTGCTACCTGCCAATAGATGGCATTGTTACATACCACAGTGAAGAATGGCATGCAGATGGTTAACAAATAAATAAAATTTGAAGAGCTGTTTACCTTTTACCAGTTTCTGTATCAGGCGTGGCGACATCTGACTGAGTAGACGCTCGCCTGGGCTTCCTCTTGGGAGTGCCGATCACACTAGGACTTTCCTCGACTTTAGGCTGGTGAAGGCGAAATGGAATTTGTATGTGTATTGTAATTATAACTAATATTACTAAAAAAAATCACCATAGTCTTTCCAACGTGATATATATCAGTATGATGTCAGATTATTCCCCTTTGATATTTATTATACTTCAAAAAAAATATTTAAAATATATATTACGTATTTGGCTTGGTAGCTTTTCACAAAGACAAATATCAAATATATTACTTATATACTTTTTACTTCACTATTTGATAATAGAGCAAAGAAGCAAAGTATTCTATGATAATATTAGCTTTCAATCCATGTTTATACAAATTTTGACTATATTTTTTTGGCATATTAGATTTTAGTCTCAGACTAACTTAACTTTTTCTCAATTCCAGGCATTAAATCTTTACCTGCAGGTAAAGTTGAAATAATCGAGGGTAAGGTATCAATTACCCCGTGAAAACATTACATTTAATGTACTCTTTAGCATGTTTTAGTGTGTGTTGTGACTTTGTGTGTTAATGATAATCAATTAAGTGGTTGTGACATAACAAATAAACAAATTCACCTTCGCATTTATAATATTACTACCTGCGGCCCAAGTAATTTTTTTTTGGAATTATCTAGGAATTGTTCTTTAACAGACTTCTAAAAAGGCGGAGGTTCTCAATTTGACTGTTTTTTTTGTATCTGTGCTAGCGGATATTTGCGCAAGTAATGAACTAATTTTCAACATTCTTTTTAACACGCTTTTATTAGCTTGGCCTGTATGTTTGTTTGCTTGTTTGTAACCGACTCCTTAGAACACTATTTTGACCCACTTTCCGCGGGCAGATTTTATTCAAACTTTGCAGTCTTTTCAGGGGCCGATGACATTACAATAATTTGATAAGCGTATCCCAATATCCTGACTAGGATCGCCAGGACTTATAATTTTTTACTTTTTAGTTCGATTTCTCATTAAAGCGTGTTTTTTTTTAGTTTTTAAACTATATTTTATCAAACCCGTAAGTGATAAGGTTGTTCCACCCCAATTATTTAAATTTTGGACGTAATTTTTAATTTTTATGGTTTGTCATTTAAAAATACAAACCGAAGTAAATTTTCACCCTTCTATCACCAGCCCCAATTTTTAATAGCCATATTAGTAATTTTAATCATTTTCAACCCTGGTAGAAACAACGTTTGCATAGTCAGCTAGTATATGTATATGGTTCTAGACTTTATAATCAAATGAAATGTTGAACAATGTTCAAATTCTCAGTTTAATAAATTTTTGCGAAGTGAGATCTAAAAACGGCGTCGGTTGTGGGTCAGCGACCCCAAATTGGGGGTCCTCGGCGGCCCACTTTCCACCGGGCGCGGCCGTTATGGGCCGTTTCCCTTATCAATTACCGGTGACGGTAACCCTGGGATATCAAATCGATCAGTCGTATCATGGGGGACAGCACATATTGCATAGCTTACAGTCCACTATTATTTGAAAACACTAGACAGGTTACACTTTGAAACATTAAATTACAAGAATGTCTTTATATTATACAAAACGTGAGATGTTAGAGGAGTATGATATTTGGCACAACAAAGGTTATACATGGTGATTGGTGAGTCACCAATGATATCAAACGAGAGCACTCGGCACTCGATTGACATCATAATTATGTAATTAAATTAGAGGCATAGTTTTAGATCAAATTTCTCAAATAAATAGATAAAGCGTGGATACGACGCAGGCAAAGAACAAGTGCCCAGCTGGCGCAGTCCATTGACCCGAAAATGCGGCCGCGCTCGCCGTGTCCGCTAGGATGCCCATGGCTTTCGTAGATAATTACTCAACTCTTAATTAAGCTTACTCAGTGGTTAATTAATATTTGCTTTAAATATTACATTTATTTTTTATATATGATTCCTTCATATAACATTGAAGATGACTTACCAGTCAGACTTACCGGTATAAAATTTACATTTGTAACTGCAGTAAAGTGATAATTTTATATACACAAGAAATAAATTAATTCAAAATAAAAAAGTTATTTTTAACAAGCTTTTATGGGCGCATAATGCTCTTCAAAACGAATCAGACTAGCCCAAACTTGATGGGTTTGCATCGTTTAATTAGAGAGTTCCTATGGACACCTTCCGGCTCCATCATTAAATCAGGTCCGAGTCACGCAATATCATATGCATGCAAATTTTCAGCTTAATCGGAAACCGGAGAGCGGGTCGGAATTTAACTTCCAAGACTTGATTACAGATGCACAGAACTGTCCCGTACAGGTGAAACTAAATAAAAGCTTGCAAAAATATTACGCAAACTTCTATGCCGTTTTTACACATCACATTGACGTGACACGCACACACACACACACACACACTCACACACACGCACACACACACACACACACACACACACACACACACACACACACACACACACACACACACACACACAC
>JAOCPS010789697.1:0-10222 GCA_025505425.1 Graphium colonna
TATTTTGAACGTCCCGAATTTTGAATTTATGTTAAATTATAGCATGTATTGATTATGTGCAACCAACGAAATTCATAGCAGTATCAGCGAATATGTTAATAACTATAAAACATAGTATATATCGTAATATCTTAATATCTTACGTTAGTAAAACGGACGTAAGAAATGTTTTATGTCCATCCATAGTTTATGATAATGTAGGAGAAACATAAAATTCTGATCTTGTTTTTCATATCGTATTGAGTTGATTACTTAAAAATTTCAAGGTACAACTCCTGTCATACGAAAGCATGTAAATTCTGTTTCTGAACTTTCTTATTTCTTTTCATAAAATTTCAAAAGAATAAGAAAAGTGCTTCTCTATCTTGGTTTTGATTCAAGTATAATATTCATCAATTGAAACATAAATTCAATTCAAACCAAAATAAGTACCGGAAATATTATACCATTCAGTTTCGTACTTTCCCTGTAGCGTCCTTTGATTCTATTATCAAACATCAAAATGTTTCAGTACCGTTCATAACCTGGCTCGGCTGAATGAATATAGAATATGAATTATTCAAAGCAACGAGACTTCCAGCGTTTTCAGGCACTGAATAATAATTGCATTGTAAGGTGTAATTCGTTTCAGTAAATCCAATATAACAAACTGATCACGAATCTATTTTGAAGCTATTGTTGTTAAATTAAATTAAAAAACTATGTTTTAAAATATAAATGACTTCGGGCGAATAAGTTTTTTAAATTAAATACTTTTCTCATGGTTATAATTTATGTTTATTGTAATTAATATTAGATTATTAGAAAATCGCTTAAACTTAGAACACTGTTCTCAT
The DNA here is from genome assembly GCA_025505425.1 of Graphium colonna. Lineage (NCBI taxonomy): Eukaryota > Metazoa > Arthropoda > Insecta > Lepidoptera > Papilionidae > Graphium > Graphium colonna. Next base: position 837 of record JAOCPS010789697.1, read on the forward strand.
TTGATAGAACTAAGTTATTTTTTGAAATTTAAAATAAATAAATAAACCAGGCTGAATTACTATCCAAAACTTAAATAAAATATATCAATTTTAGTGTCGTATAAGTATATGCAATATAAGGCGATATAAGATCAGGTATCGAATGTACAAAAGTGACTATCATGGTTTTATAGACTTTTCTCACGCTTTTAATGTCGTCAGTCACTGTATTTTGCAGTCCTATTATATTTATTAGTTTACGACGAACCATTGGAATAGTTATTTTCATATCTTTTAAGGCGCCAGCAGGCGGTTAATATTTTTGAATTTTCGGGAAGTTGACGCAGTCTAGCAAGTAGCGTCCCTCAAGGCGGTTTTCAGAAAATAAAATATAAAAAATCCTATTTTGCTTTCTATTTTTAATAATCTCATTATCAATGAACAGCGATGCGTGCACCATCTATATGCAGACGATCTACAGGTGTACGCCGATGGAGCTGTAAGTAACTTTTTTGAGGCTTTCGATAAAGTAAATCGGGATTAAGTTTGAAACATGGTCCAATTTTATTTGACAGTCAATCGATCCAAGTGTAGTACAACAATCAAATTAATCTTGGGTATCTCTCACCTATTATATTTAACAACTCAAATATGACTATTGGTAGAAAACTTAAAATCCTAGAATTGTAAATTGGTACGATACTGAGCTGGAAATACCAGATAGCCAGTGTTAACCAAAGAGTTTCGGGGACCTAGCGTTGTCTTTACCGACTAAAAAATTTCTGGCCCACTAGCCAAAGAGATACTCGTAGGGGCCTTAATATTTCCTTTGATTGACTATGGTGACCTGTGCTACTTTGACCTGAATGCAGATCAACTGAAAATACTCAAGTGATTTCTAAATAATTGCATTCGATTCATTTTAAACCTTTGCAAACACGACCTTGTATTGCCTTTCCATATCCAGATTTAGTGGTAAACATATGCAAACGGCATTCCCTAAGAATTTTAACCATTCTTTCTTGAATTATTTTTGTATTGCGACTTAAATATCCTCTCACTTTTAATACAGTAGTAACAAAAACCTTTGCTCCACATAAATATGCTGGCTTTATCTTCTCGAGTTCCTTTTTACCGTTCTGGCTCTATGTACTTATCTTTCTGTATCCAGTTTATGCTCTTTTGGAATACGCTTCCTTCGAAATGCGGTTCGCTTAAAGTCGTCTCATATTTAAAATAAAGACACGTGAGCATGTGATCAAAACCGTGATGGCAGGATGGATTTTACTCTCTATAATTTTGTATGTATGCATATTTATTCAGATATATATCTATTTTTAATGAATGTATATATATAAATACATATGTTATTATGTTAATGCATTTGTTCATTAGAGAAGAAAATGTAAAATTATATTAATTACAACAGTTTTTACCGATTATTTTAAATAAGGTTTTGCAATACTTATGTATAATAAAGCATCAATTTTGCAACTTATAAGATAGTTTTTGTGTATATAAAAGTAAAAGAGAAAATACAATTTTAGTACATAAGAAATTTATTTATTTTTCCCAATTTAATGCAAATCAAAAATATCATAAATATTTTTCTGCGACTTAAGGTGTCAAAGTACATTATGATAAGTTAAAATTAAATGTATGTTTTATCATTTCCAATTAATATTTCTGATAATAGTACCCAACTGCAATGATAATCTATCTGTCAGCGACGTGATCGACCTTGATCACTTTTTATCCCTTTTTTCTACTCCAATTCACATTTAATCCCATTTTTAATACCTTTGCAACGACAGAAACAAAAGTCTTCGTTTGATGCAAAATCGCCTTCTAAATTCTCAACATCTTTTGCATAATTTTATATTTCTGAAACACCCTAAGGTAGACTGATAAAGTATGCCATTGGCATAATATTAGCCATCCAGTTTATGCACAAAAAGTATTAATAAAATAACTTAATAAAAAAGTATAAGTGTAACAATTTAGGATCCCAAGACTTGATGCAAACGAATCCAATGCGTGTTTTAATAATTTAATTATATTTTTATAGATAAAATAAATCATGTAAATATGTGTCATTTGGTTGATTGCTTTTGGTAAGTAAGGTGTCATTATTAACATTAAAATAAATAATGAAATAAAAATATAAATTTTACATTTTCATAAATAATTTTTTTGTAAACAACCGAAATAGGTATTTTAGTAAACAAAGAATATCAACTAGTGAAAGAATTTACTATAAACGGGAATGTCTTTGGCAAAATTCCTGAAGCGTGGTCTATATCCGCGTCGAACGCAAGGTTTTCAGAATTTGCAGAATGTAGCATCGTTATATTCTGAAGCGGCTAAGTAAAGAACGACGATAGGTCACATTTTAAACGAAAAATAATCTTAAGAATTTTATCTTGTACACTAAAATGGCACGGTCTTCGGTTGAAATATGTGGGAAACAGTATTTGAATTGGTTTAATTTATTAACGTCATTAATTTTTATGATAACTTCATGCCCTAAAATTATCAAAATTTCACTTGATTTTTATCATTTAATAATTGTCACATTTTTTAATTCGGGTCATTAAGAACGCACTTGATACATTACATGTATATATTTAATGTCAATGTGAATTTTTAAAACGGTGTAGTCACATCATTCAATTTTTTTATTTATTTAATGTATTTCTAATGCATGTTTTACCACAACATAAGCCAGGTGTTCTTTTGCTTTATATAAACCTGAACAGTACAAATGTTTATACACTTCCGTCCGGACATGTTTTTTCAATCACATTGTTAATGTCAATGTGGGGGGCCCAGATTAGAAAATAATACAGATATAGCGCAATGAAAGCATTAAAAATAGTAATGACAAAATATTAATAACAGACTTTGTAAAATTAATAATAACTTTTTATTGGCAAAAAGAAACCAGAAAGAAATAAAATAAAAAAAAATCAGCAGAAACCGGTCAAACCTAGAAACTAACTTATTATTATTATTATCAATATGTTACTTGAATGTCAAATTATTTATGTAAATTATTCTAATTTGTTCTGTTAAATACGAAAAAACCTATTAATTATTTTACAATTTTTAAAGATTGAAAGGTAACGAAAACTTGATCCAAAATTCTTGGAGATGTAAGGTATGTATGAAAAAAGACAGGAGCTAATATTTTTGAGTTCAAAGATCAATATGTAATACGGGTTTAAAAAAAAACACTTTTTAAAGTCAAAAAGAAAAAACTGCAATTGCAAGGTACGCCACATTCGCCCGAAGAAATACCTCTTGTAAATTTACAATAAATAAACTATGCATAACCCTTAGAGTTGCCGGACGGCCATTCCTACCATTTTATTTTCTTACTCCTTTCTCCTCTAAACACTTTTTTATAGAAGCAGGCAAACGAGCAAGCGGCTCACTTGATATTAAGTGATCACCGCCGCCCATAGACTCCTGAAACACCGGAGGCCTACCAGCCTATAAGGTTGATATGCTGTGTTTTTGAAGGTCCCTAAGTCATATCGGTCCGGAAATATCGCTGGCTACAATTGGTTCCACAGGGGTGTTGTGCATGGCAGAAAATGACGATGTAAACGCACTGTTTACATCTGCATAACAATGAATATTGCAAATGCGCAACAAATAATTGATATGCACAAGGAATAGTGTGGGAGATAGCACGCAGCCTTGTGGTACACCAGCGTTCACAGTCTTTGCGTCGGAGCATGCACCATCGACAACGACCTTGATGCTCCGATCTGCAAGGAAGCTGGTTATCCAGTCGCTAAATAATTTCTCAGGTAGTCCGTAAGATATGATCTTGGAAAGAGGCGCTTTGTGCTTCCTCCTTGCTTTCAATTGCTTCTGCCCATTGATGGGTCAGGTAGACAAGTAGATCACTAGCTAATCGACTATTACGAAAACCGTATTGTCGGTCATTGATCAGCTGGTGACTTTCAAGATATTTCAGAAGTTGGATATTAATGATAGACTTCATAATTTTTGAGACAAAGGAGGTTATGGCAATTGGCCTGTAGTTGGATGAATCCGAGCACTTAAGCCGTTTTTCAAGATGACGGAACCACGCCTAAAGAGTAGGAGTGGTGAAAAAAAATGCGTAAAAACCGGTGACAACTCTGGAACTCGTATCCTTAGCACAATAGCAGGAATTCCATCTGACCCACTCGACTTATGGAGATCAAGGGAGAAAAGCGCGTTACGCACAGCACTGAGATGGAAGCGTATTTCAGGCATCAAGTATTTACATCGCGGGATGGTCGGTGATGTGTTTCCCCCATCATCCAAAGTCATCTTTGACACGAAAAGAGTGCACAGGAGATCAGCTTTCTCTTTTGCGGTATGGGCCAGCGATTTATCCCTGCTGTGCATGCGTGGTAAAGATGGAGTACAGAAGTTCCCTTCGGCTAATTTGGAAAGCGACAGAAGCGCGCGGGTGCACAAAGGCAGACAAACTAAACTCTCGCAAATTCTGTTAATGTGTTCCGACTTTGCTTTGGTCAGGGCGCTTTTGTAGGACCTGGAGGCAAAATTGTACTTTTTTAATGCATTGGTTTTTATTTCACAAGACGCCAACGCTATAGCCCAGGCTCGATAGCACTCTTGCTTATAGCAAGAAGTTATTTTGCAGGAGCGACTGAATCATGGTCTTAACTTACCGCCGATGGAGACGACAGAGAATGGAATATATACTTCCCCTTAACCCTGAAACACCACATCGACAATGGATTCGGCGACAGCGCTTGGATCATACAGTGAGAAAAAAATCTGCCTCCAGGGGCAGGATGCAAAGGAAGACCGCATTCTATCCTAATCCGCTGACTATAGTGCCATACACGGCGATGTCTGAGTGGAAAAGACGTGCACGTTATAGGTACCTCACTCCGGACTACACAAAAGTCGGAAGAGCCTAACGGAGTGCCGACGGAGATCTTGTAATTATCCAGGTGAGTAGTCAGCAGAAGGTCCAACAAGGTAGGCATATGATCCAACACGGATTTGCGTAGGCGATGTGACCATCAGAGTCAGATCATACACCGAAGTCGTGAAAAGATCTCCCCGAGTGATCGATGGTGCGTGATCCAAGCCATTCGGCGTGATGGGCATTGAAATCGCCGAGCATCACGATCTCTGCCTAAAGAATCTGCTGCAGCACGGAATCTGTAGCCATCTGGACTTGGTCATTGGGTCGGTCAATTTCGGTATCACCACTTTTAGACCTGTACAGGAACGTATAGACGCGGGGATTGTTGTCGCAGTCAACTCGTCAGTCTACCTTCAAAACTGCCGAGATGTCGAGAACAGATATCCTCTCTGAAGTACACGCATACTCCTACGTGGGGTACATACAAATTCAAACATACATAAATGTATGTTTCAATTTGTATATCGGGTAACCAAAATAGAAGGTGTCTGCCGAAGAGGATATTTGAGTCCACGCGACAGACAGTCGGCGGAATCGTCTGTTCCCGAAATATGATATAAATTATGCGGCACTTAATCATTTTGTATTTTTGAAACTGTTAGCTACAAAGGTATTACATCGTTGAGGCGAGGAATGCACCCAGCACAGAGCGACAGTTGAGTCAGAAAATGCAAATATGTTACGAAAAATCACGCGACTTTGACATGCGTCGGCCACGACTTTTATAAATTGAGTTGATAAAAGAATAGTATAGAGTTTATGACAAGCGAGTGAAATAACCTGTTTTGGAGAAACCTTCGATTGAGTTGTTGTCAAATCGATTGTATTAAAGTCCCCATTTTGAACGTGAAAATAAATTACTCCCCCGTATGCATTTTCGCTGGAATCTGCGAATACTTAAATAGTAACCGCACTATCAGCGATGACAACTAAGTGACGGGGAATTTTTATATCACTTAACATAGGAAGTTCCTCTCTTAAACGTGTCCATGATTTAACTGTATCTGAGTGGAGTGTCATCCTAATCACAGTCAAACATCCAAAGCTACTTGATGATTAATTTTACGTACAAGACGACAGGGGTGACAAATCCCATGACGTCCCATATTTAGCGACACACGACAATTTTGAAAGTTTAGTACAAGTTTTTATGGGAGTATTAATTTTTATACTGAAATAAGTGTGGGAACCAACACAAGCCGAGTACTTTACCAGTTTTACCCAGGCTTACGTTTGCTTATTCTTTTGTACGACTACGCTTGCGGTAAACATAGAATTAGCTGGTGTTTTGAGCACCGATAGTTATATAAACGCTTTTAAACGATTCCTTTCAAGACGTGGCTCGGTAGGTAGAAATTATTTAATATATATGTTAGCTGAAAATCGAATTGAATGGTCTCTGAATGTCCCGACAGCTAGTCTTTTCGGTGGGAATTAGGAGGCCAACATAAAAGGCTTAAAGTCACACTTATATAGGTGAAGCCACACTCGTTTGAAAAGTTAAGCACTGTGCTTGCTCAAATTAAATCAGTAATAAATACTCGTCCTTTATGTTCTAAGCTCTCTAGTTACCCTTCGGAACCACTTGCTTTGACTCCGATCCATTATTTAAATCACTCACCTTTAAAATATTGGCCTGCGAAAAAATTTATGACTGGCTTACTACTGCGGCGAGACACTATTTATTAGATAAATTAGTTTAATCGTTCTGGAAGCCCTGGAAAAGGGATTACCTCCATACATTGCAATCACGTCGTAAGTGGAACACGCCGGTGGATACAGTCGTTGTGTTTTCAATCGTAGTTATCCACCGCTATATTGGCCTTAAAGTGTAAAAGAGGAAGATTTTCCAGACTCTACAGGAGTAATTCGAATCGCCCGGTGTTAGGACTACTACTGGATCGTACTTGAGTCCCGTTGTTCGTCTTTGTCTTTTACCTAAACAGTAGAGCACTTAAATTACATTTTTTTCATTAATCTTATTTATTAGTAATTTAGGTAATTAGTTAGTAGTTAGATATCGCGTCATTTTCATCAGTCGTCTAATTTTGAAGGCGTTCCTTCAATGGTTACGCTGATTTATTGTCCATTTAGATCTATAGATCGATTTTATTTGGTTTGATTGTTGCTTTTTTTTCCCGCCCCTTTTCTTCACAGTATCGGTGCGAGATCGCTCGTTTTTCTAATGGCATAATGGTAATGGCCGTGCCACGTCGACGTTGAGACGTCGCTCCGTAAATATTTGATGTACTATAAGCAATGCTTTGAAATATAAGTAAGTTATAAAAATTATGTCTATTTAATACATCTTCAAGACAGGATACAAGTTTTGAGCTAGTTTTCATGACTTGATTATCGGCATCAATAATTTCACATTTATAAACAAATGGAAGAATATTAATATTTTACTTTAAACCAGGTATTCCACGAGGCATGCGTATTAGTAGTTGTGTTAGCTTATTAATAAAAAACTCATTAAATCGTATTTCTCAACAAAACAAAACCTCATTAATTCGTAAATTGTAATTAAAAAATTCATTGAAACAATATAGAACAATAATTTTTAAATCGAACAAGGGAAAGTTTAAATGGGAACAGGTTAATAAAAAATGTTAAGTAATATTTGATTACACGAGGAGCAATCGTTAAATTTGTTTTTTATGTTAATTTGGTAAAAGCATATAGCCTTTTAACTGACTTAAATGTAAAAATGAGGAAGGTTTTCAATTAAATTTTTAACCGATTTAAAAAAAAACTCTTTTCATCTTAAAGAGATTCTTCCGCAATGATCCCATGAAATTTTCATTTCCATTCAGGAAATTGGTTCAGTAGTAAAACTATTTTAAATAAAAATAACAAAATTTAGGAATGTTTGCACTGATTATGAACATATATAAAAAATATAATTTGTGACATGTTTTTCGTATCTATATCTAGGTTTCTATTTATCATATAATAAACAAGTAATTAGCAATAAAAACAAATTGCGACTATAAATTCAGATTTTCCGCGGACTCACAACATCTGATATTGATAGGTCTATTAAACCATTTTATTAGCAATATTCCTCGAAAAAGTATTATAGAATTGTATACTATAAGCTTCTACAAAGTAACGCCTGATTCTATTAACTAGTTGATATTGAGTTACCTGGGTAGCTGAGTAGATTTTACTTTGCCAAAGACTCACTCGGAGAAATAGACAGGTATTTGGGAAAACTCGAGAGGAGGCGTTGCACAAGAAATGGAAGTAAGTATGGACAAGGATGATAAAATTTTTGCACGGAAATCCGGCGGTGAGACGGCTGAACAATTGAGAGCTGTGGATAATATTGCCAAAAAATTTTGTGGTAAGGGTGTTGGACATTAAAAGTATCCGTCATAATTAGTTATGCAAAATGAAGCTATTTATGTCTAATACGCTTCATATGGTCAGTATATAATCTATTTATGCTTCATATGGCCAGTTTTATACAAAAGTCGTTTTTCTTTTTGGTGTTATTTTTTTTGGTTAAAAAAAAATAATCATATTATTTTTTATGGCTCTGTATTACGTGATAAGTGTAGATGAATATAAATTGAACCCTTTTTGTCGTCTTTAAATATATTTCTGTAGAAAACTACTTCTACAGAAATATATGTATAGACAACTAAGTGGTAAATATATTATCTACTGTAAGTTATCATACTCTTGTACTGGTTCGTATTTAAATTATTTGATAAAATCTGAATTTTATCAATTTATAATTAAAATTGATAAAAGTCAACAATGTTGCTCAATGTAAAAAAAAAAAACGACTGTAAAGCTAACTCTAACGCATACAAAAGCCTAGCAAACAAAATGTTGGTTTTCAATCGTAGATATATAGTAAACCTAAGCGTGGTATCATTTAGTTTTCTTTTTATATTTATTATTTTAAACTGTTCTAATGAGTATAGCTTTAATAGGCACTAGAAATACCTTTTTAAAAGTTGGTTTTCTTAATTAAGCGTCACTTAATACAAATCGATGTAATGGCACTGAACTAGATGCAGATAAGAGCTAGGGAAGAGGGTTGTGCCTTCTCCTTCCTCCATATGCCTAGACCTAGATGTGCCCAAAACGGCTTGTCCATTGCGGACCAACAACTTGACAAGTCATTTTCATATACCAAAATAATATCCAAGTTTGTAAATGGATATGACGTGCATTAATTATTCACATTACAAGTTTTCAATTATCAATTATATAGTAACCGAGTCTTTGTTAATCATAACAAAGCCATATTATTCACAACGCAAATACATGCATACTGTTCATATTCATAGGAAATATTTACTGTTTAGCTTTAGATTGATAGTCAAGGAGAAAGATATATCAAAATGAGATTTATTTGTTTATATTAAATCAAAATATCGTGTGTTGATGATGGCTGTCATATTTTCATTAAGAAAGCCTAAAAGTCAAC
>JAOCPS010789808.1:0-10221 GCA_025505425.1 Graphium colonna
CCCAAAAATTTTAATAATATATATAAATAATTAAGAAATAATAGAATTATCAACATTCACATATAGATATGCTTATCATATTAATATTTTGCTTATATTTTTTGAACTGTAGGTTTTTGTTCTTAAGAAAGTAAGTCTATATATGAATGTTGTGTTTGCCTATAATTTAAATATGTACATAAATTGCATCAACTTAAGTATTAACTTAAATATATTTTGTAATTATGTAAATGTCCTGTATGTATTTAGTTTGTAAGCCTTATTAAATAAATAAATAATATGTCAAATGTAACAATAATGGCATAAGAATATTAACTCTTTATTTTAACCCTTTTAGTGCCAAGTGTGAAAAATACCAACGTCACGATAGCGCTCAATTTTCACAGTTTACTTTTGAAGCGCGCACTCGGTGACAGCCGTGTTACGGTTTTCGTATTTATTATCTATTTTATTGTATTTTAACTATTATATTCTTTTATAAAAACATCGTGATTATATATTTTTTTTTATTTTAAATTTCAAAATGTCGGATACAATAAAGCTGAATTACATACTTCATCGGAACCGACTTTTGGCTTGGAAAAATTGCTAGGACGAAATTTACGACGGTGTGTGGTATGGAGCAGCATGTTGCCAGTTGGCTTCTCACCAAGGTGTTGTACAAAACTGCAATCGCTTTAATATTAGTAAAATCACGCACTGTTTGAAGAACGAAACCTCCCTATACGCTCTTGTGCACACTTTACCAATATGACTACGAAATGATAAATCTGAGGTAAAGCGAACGCCTAAGTCCTTGATATCTGTAACCCTTATTATGGATATCCCTTCAATTTTATAATTATGGATTGTGTGCGCGTAACTGATGGCCATACATTTTAAGATGTTAAGTTCTAAAAGATTATTTTTTACTTCAATTGATTACACTATTTATATCGTTTTGGAACCTGTCACAATTTTCTTTACCATTTATATCTAATGACAGCATGAGCTCATCTAGATACAGGTACACATTTCAGAATAATCAAAGATGTACTCAATTATTTCAAAAGTTATTTAAGTGTCAATAAATGACGTTATAAACATAATTATTCTTAAATATAGCAAAGATTATACGCGAGCTAATATGTAAACATTGACCGTCACCGTGACCCAATGTCATAAGCCCTTGCTTTACTGTTCGAAGAATCATAAGTTTCTTAAATTGGATTAGAGTAAAATGGCCTGCTAAACGCTCACCCAATCGCATTTTAATTATGATGATGACCATGCCATGAGTGGGCATATAAGATGTCAGTCCCATGCCCCGAGTTCTATCTCTATCTTTTCCCTTCCCTTCTCCCCGAGTTCTATCTCTATCTTTCTTCATCCTAGCGTTTATTCCGGCCTACACAAGGGTCCGCTTTCCTACTTAATCGATATCACTTTCCTCTATCCACCGCATCTTGCTGAACAATTAATTCTCAAGTGTATCAGATTAACTCTCTAGTCGTCAAATATTCTCTCCGTCCGATCCCAGTCTATAATGTAAAAGAATAGCGAATTTCCTGTATCAGCGCCTACATTATAACTTTTCCTACGCAATCCATTATTAGTAAATTGTTCCCCATGGGCGAAATTGGATTAAGAGGACTTAATTTTATTTTAGGTGATATTCTAAAGCGACAACGGCCAGAACTATAATAATATAAATAATAAAAGTACGAAAGAAACGGTTTAGATCATTTATGTTGCCAGGGCGTTCCATACATTCCACACACAGAAACACCAAGATCCTCAATCCGGTGTGGCGGCCCGAGCCGAGGCTCTCCCGAGAGTCCTCGAGCTTAGCCACTCATAAACAAGGTTTAAGTCAGGTGCTCTAAGTGCCACCGGCCACCTCAAGCCTGTCGGAGCTACAGAGGCCTTCTGGCCAGTAGCGATGATGCCCGCGTTAAAAATATAAAAACACCCCGATCCGAAACACACCGTTACTTTGAACGGAATTGTCGGAATCGGAATTTGACGGAAACGCAACTTTGGGGAATTGAACCCACGAACCGCGACCCTGAAGCTTAGCAGCTGCGCCAATTATAAATAAAAATCATCAATTCTTTTGCCCTAGAACAAAAGGAGTTAAAACTGATTTGAAGTTCCTTTATATGGAAAAGAAGACAAACAAACAGATGGTTTTCCTGATGATAAGCGATCCCGTCGTCCATAGACACGCAACATCCGGAGTCAAGAGTGCGGCCGTAGAAGTGCAGCAAAAGCTGTGTCACAAAGAATCGCGAAATCGACTACAACCGCCTAATCAGCTTAGATGAAGTATTTTGACTCTTTTCAGTGTATTTTAGATCAACTACATGAAAAGAGCTGATGATCTTCGACCGTAAAAGGAGATTCTCTTCAGACATAGCTAAGAACCGTCCCAGAAAGATATGGAATCGAATAGCTAAAACCGCATCTAAATAATACCGGAAGTCTTTGAGATAATCACCACACATACATACAAATATATCGGTCCGCCACAACTTTCTTAATCAAGTACAACACATAATTATTGCTGTATATGTTAGAAAATCGAGCTGGAAACGATTTTTTTTATAAAACGTCGCCCATAGACAAATGCAACATACAGAGAGTTTCGAAAACGTTGTTAACCTGGGAAATTGGATAGAATAGGTTTATTGGATAGGATCGGGTAGGAATTAAACATTTGGAGGGAAAAGACAAGGGCAGACATGGCCATCCGACATCCCCAAAACACACAAATTTTATTTTATGCCGACTTTATGAAGGCCGGTGGTACTTCCCCGGGCGAGCGCGGCCGTAAAGTGCAGCAACAGCTGTAAAAATATGTTATGCCACCATACAGCACGTTTATACTTGTCCAGAGACAAAATAATTATTTTATACGGAAATCAGCGAAAACGACTTTAAACGTTCGTGAAACAAAATTTTCAGTTCTTTTGATTTAAAAAAGGAACTGTAGGACCGATTTTCATGAAAACAATTTTGAAAATCGGTTCATAGCTTACGGAAACATTCGCTAAGACACGTCCAAAAAAAAAGAAAAATAATATACAGTCGGTTGAGAATCTGTATAAGATTAAAGAAAACGAAGAAGAAATTGTCTGGGATATAAATTTTTTCACAAGATAAGTAAAATGATTCTCTTCTGGCCACAGGAATTGGCGAAAAATTTTATTAAACAAGGGAAAGAAATAGATTTAAAACAGTAAAAAAAAGTAGTACATTGAACAGTGACAAAATTGAGAAGATATAAATATTAAAAATTTATGAAAATTAATCATATTTTTATCTGCACAAATATTATGAATCTGAACTGTCTGTCTATCTGTTTGGTTGAACAAGCTAATCTCAGGAACCCCGAAATAAAAAAAAATATTTTAGTGTCGGAAAGCCCATTTATTGAGGAAGGCTTTAGGATGTATAACATCACGCTATGACCAATAATAGCGGAGCGTCAACGTATTTTTTTTTATGGAAAGAAAGGCAAGCGAGCAAACGGTTCACCTGATGGTAAGCGATCTCGTCGCCCATAGACACACGCGACATCGTTAGGGTCGCGAGTGCGTTGTCAACCTGGGAAATTGAATTGAGGTAAGGATTAAGAATTTGGAGGGGAAAGTATGGGAAAAGAAAAGAGTAGACATGGCCATCCGGCAACCCCAAAAGTCAAGCAAACTTTATTTTATGCCGACTTTATAAAGGGCGGTGGTACTTCCCCGGGCGAGCGCGGTTGTAGAAGTGCAGCAAAAGCTGCGAAAAGATGTTATGCTCTACCACCTTTAAAATATTGCAAACACTGGAAATTTCTGCAAGTGAAATCGCTGCAAGCAGCTAGTAATCAAAAAAACAAATTATTAATATATATTATATTAGACCAATATAGTAGAAACACTTAAGTATTATTGTTTATTGCTGTGCATACAAAAGAAAAAAAATATACAGGGAGAATGGTGAATCACCTTCAATATAAAAGGAAAGCACTTAGTACTCGATAGCTATCATATACATAATTATTACAATAAACCAATAAAGTGTTGCAGTATAGTGCGATGCCTACTCAGCTGAGCACGCCGCAGGTCTTTGACCTCGCCGCCACTTGGTTCACGGCGTGTCCGCTAGGGTGAACATGATTCATGTAACAACTTTATTAACTTTAGATTATTAATATAATTTAAAGTTAAAAAATTGTTAGTCAGTGGTAAATTTACATTTATTTTTAATAATATTTTTATTCTTCATATATGATCCCTACATCCTTGAATCTTGAGGGTGACTCCAGTTAGTGTTATACTCTCTGAAATCCAATAAAATCTCCCAAACCATATTCATATTCACTATTAAGCAATTGGTCAGATCAATTTCAACCTTTTTTTTTTTTATACAAGAGGATTTCCGTTATATTCAACAAACGGAAATTAACTATTTATAAAACATGCCTACTTGTAAATCTGTACTAAACATATTTTACAAATATTTATCTATTACCAACAGGTAAATGTTTAACAAAACATTTTAAATGTTAATTAGTAGACCTTAATAATTTAGACAATCTTTTACCGATTAGCTTAGGATAGGTTTTAGTTTTTATTAAGAACTCTTTTGATTGGTGTGTCACTGCTCCATTTTCCAGTTGGTAGTTACATAAAACATGTAAGGGTTGTATTAATTGTTCCCTGTAAATCGAGTTCTTTTCTAATTGTGCCAAAGCTTCCGCTGCAGTTTCCAATGTGCTTAGACAACCTTCCGTAGGCTGAGTTCTTATAATATAACTACTTGTGTTACTAGTTATAAGTTTGACTTGTTTTAAATTGTGTAGAATAGGACTTGAAGCATATATCGCCTTCGCTTGAGGCCATGTGCTATCAATCAAAACTAAATTGTAAAAATCAGCATCACAACTCAATTCCCTAATATCTATTGAGTCTTTACTGGGATACAGTAACACTGTGTTCGGCTGATTTAAAATTTCTTCCAAATTATCGTGTCTTGGTTGTGCAAACTTTTTTCCCTTAAAAATAAGGCACTTGTTTTCCGCTAATCCTAATTGTAGCATTGGTGCTGTACGCAAACATCTTTTCTCTTCGGCCGGATGCTGTAAAAGAATTACGTTGCTTTTCGGATTCAATCGTTCGGGTGGTAGAGCGGCACACCAACAAACTACAGATGGCCTCCTGAAATATACGACAAAATAATGTTAAACAGCAGCAACAAAAAAAATTATAATTTTACTAAAACATAACATACTAGAAAAATTTATATCAAATTGAATAATGGGCGGGCGCGGACCACAAAGAATTTCGTACATTAATTTGTTATACCCATCTCTATAACTCCTGCATAACAATTATATTCTGCTCGCACGGATACAATGACCACTGTCTTAAGGGATTGAAAACCTTTTAAGTAAGTATGTTAAGTAGTATTGTTAGTATTGTTTTGTCAAATAAAGGATAAGTATGGATTACTTTAGGGGATGCCAGATGGCCATGTCTACCCTTTTCTTTCCCGCTCCTTTTCCCTCTAAATCCTTGATCACAGCCAATCTTATCCAAAAAACCTATTCTATCCAATTTCCCAGTCTGACAACACTCTCGACTCTCCGGATGTTGCATGTGTTTGCGACGGGATAGCTTAACATAAAAACAAACAAAGGATTTCAATTTTAGTTTTAAAACTTACAGTTACCTGAATGAAATGGATGAATGGATATTTTTGAAAATACCAAAGCATGTTATTCAAATAGCAATCAACAGAGTGTATGCTGGCTATAACCATTGTGAGTAGGCTAAGAGGTCATTGTACGAAATACTTCCTGATCTGCAACCGGACTATATGTGTTTTCAAAGTAGATGCCAAGATTCAAATATCAACCACAATTTTTTTGTATGCTATACAGTAAATTAGTCTTCTTTATAACCTTACTTTGTGCTCACCATATTGTCTAAAATCCATTCTAATGTTATTCTGCCTAACAAACCAATTGTTACCACTTACATAGCTATTCTCATGAACATGTGCATATCTAGTGTTATTTTCCATGGCAGTCACTAGACCATCTTGGAATGGGTACTAGTCAGTGTTATGTGAAACATCAAATTTGATGTGGTGATGCCATGCCACTTCATAATTTAGAAAGTTACTGATTAAAATAATTATAAGACAATATAATTAAACAAAAAATGATCTTTTATTTTTGTATTAAATTAATATAAATGTGTATTAAAAAAAATATATGGATAAAAGTAAGGATGTATTCTTTTTAAATCCTAGATCTTAATATTAACTGTAATAATACATTTTAACAAAATATGAGCTATCTTAAAATGTTAAGATACTTGATGTGACGCAATGATTATATTAGGATAATTATAAACCTAGTTACATGAAAAACGTCCTCCTGACCATGATTTATCAAGATCAGCCAACTTTGCAGGAGCCATTATGGTGCACAAGTGTATGCTCAAACATAGGTGCACTCTCTATTAATTTACTCATGTAGGCCAATGGGACGGATATCCATCATGACCTTGGAGAGATCATACACTGGACCAACTTTTTATATGTCCATCCAACGCATGGACCATATTAATTCTCATACAATCGGATGATAAGCATGCACTTCCCAAGAAACAATAACACAAAGTAATTATTCCCCCACAGGATTCAAACCCACAACACAAGCCATTAGGCTATGGAGGCAGGAAGGAAAAAGGATTGACTTGGGTATAGAGGAAATGGAAGGACACGACTGACACGACTCATAAATTTTAATAATAATATATAGAGCAATTGTATACAAATAGTCCATTATAAATATAGAGTAGTATTTCTTATTTTAAAATAAAATAAGTAAGGAGAGAGACTCGAAAAAAGTTTTTCTGTTAAAGGACTATAATTAATAAATATATGTGAAGCAAAACTTAGGAATATTAAATTAACTTTAGATAAACATTTTGGTAGCAAATAGATTTGCTGCTTAGGTATTTTTTAGTGCAAATGTTAAATTATCAAAGAGTATATATACATCTGGAAATTGTCAAATTACCAGAAAAAAATTTTAAAACTTGTGTACTTGCAAGGAAATTCAATGTTATTGCTATTGTGACTACAACACTTCTGTTGGCAGATTAGACCCATTTGGAATCGGGATGCCAACAGTCTATCCAGCTAACTTGTACAATCTATACAATTGATTTGTATGTTTAAATAGTCCTTATTTTTGTTAGTCTACTCCTAAAATTAAAGCTACTAAAATTTCAACTTGCGGAAAGTCATTGTTTTTGCTATATTCATTTTTAAAATGTTAAATAAAAAATGTGAAAATAATATATATTGGATGCATAAGTGAATTTCAATGAAAAAAACATAATTTGATAGAGAACCATAATTGATAAGACCCATGTAAAGATTTTGTACAAAATTAAATGACTTTGTACCAAATTAGAACACAAAAGAAAAAAATAGGTTCGAGGTTAGGTACACTTTTTTTATTTTTACACAAAAATGTTGTATATGCGAAAAATCTGTATATGCGTTAAATTGATTACACATATCAACCAATTGGAAATATTTTCTATATATAATATTTACAAACATCGTGATTGGGTGTCAAAAATGGCGGCTTTTCATACAAATTACAAACTTTATATATTTTTTTCTCGAAAACCAAGCATATCTAGAAATTTCATTATACACGGGTCTTATGAATTACGGTTCTCTATCGATTATTATTTTTTACATTGAAATTCGCTTTTGCATCCAATATACATTCTCTCAATGTACAAATTATTAACGTCTTACTTTTTTTTCACCAAAAAGTTATCAGTTGCAGTAAATTTCGCTTTACATGGATCTTATCAATCATAGTACTCTACCGATTAATTTTTTTTTGAGGTCGCTTATTCACCTTTTCTGCAAAATTTTACGTAAATTTGTTGACATTTTAGGCCCACTCTTGTTATGATAATACAATGTAAAGTGCTTCTGTACTTACTTGCATTTTACACATAAATCCCGCATTATAGGAGGTTCAGCAGGTATATTAGATAAATCTTCCCAAGCTTGAAACTCGTCCGTCATTTTATATCACTACAAAAGCTTAACATGCTGAAAAGCTGGATTATGTTTTCAAATTTTTTTACATCATATTGTACAACAAACAATATTTGCTGTTATTAACAAATTTTATAACAAAATCCATATTGCAATTAATGCATGAGGACATTCGGTAATAAGTTTTATATATAATATTTTTCAGCTTTTCACTGTTCCCATGTTGTGTGAATGTGTGATCTGTCATCTGTCAACCAGTCGGTCGGTCAGAGTCAGCTCAGCGGGAATGGACAATTATAATGACATTCTTATCTTGCTCGCAGTTTATAATAAAATTATAAAACCTGAAAATAAACTTGAGTTAGTTATTTTGTAAATGCTCCAGTTTGATTAGAATTTACATACACAAATCTGAATACTATAATACACGGTACAGGCCACCTAACGTTGTAAAAATTCTATACAGCTGATATATGCAACTGAAACTGTCCAGTTCAATATATTATCTTGAAAAAATTAAGGTTTTTATGAAATTTGATCGTAGAATAATTTTGTCTTGGCTTGTTGAATTGTTTTGTCTTTGTATTTATGAGATCAGTTTTATTTACTATTCTCGAGCCGTTTCTAACTGTTTGGTGCCGCATGCTGCTCAGTTTCAACTTCCATGTATGAAGGCATTGACTTCCAGGTAGACTGAGGCTGCTACATTTCCATGGACTCCATTCAAGAACTCGTCTTGTCTAGCGCCTCTTCTCCATTCTCTCAATGAGCACCGTCCATGTTTACTTTCTCTACACTATGACGGCTTTGATGTCTCTTACTTTGCACTTACTTCGGATACAGTCATTATTTTTCCGGCTTCTTAGGGTGATCCCGAGCATCGCTCTCTCCATGTCCCCATCTCCATGGCATAAGCAAAGCATAAAATATATGACACTTTTACCAGGGATTCTCTCGTTTTAGCGCGCCAAGTAAGTTCAAGTATGCCCTATTTTTCCAGTTGTTGCAGACTTTCGCCCCGAAGGGTACTAGAACCACTTTCTGTTATCCCCAAACGAATAGTATGATTGAACACGTTCACTGCTAGTTGAAAGCTTTGATCATGTGTTAACGTGATGAATGGGTAAGTGTCCTACTTTTGGTCGTTTTTGAAATACGTCCCGCTTATAAAGAAGTTCTTAAAGAGTCCCTTGCTCTATGGAGGGAGTTCGCGCCTTCCAAACTATTGGTCCTGCCTTTATGTTCTGGTAGCATCAAAAACCCAGATGTTATTTTGTTGCTGTCGCAACATATGTCACCACACACATCTCGACACGGCATGCCGATCTCCTTCATTATCCAGGATCACTCCACCGCTGCCTACGACTTCCATCACGATGTACAACCATCTCTTTGTCCTCTGTAAACTATAATGTAAGGTCCTAAGTCACTCGGACAAAACATTTATCTTGGATGTGCTAGGCGAAAAGTCCAAGTGAGCAACGATCGCGTGAAGCCAGCTTACATTTCAATTCCATTTGGCACCACTGTTACTAGTTCTTTCATGCCATCAGCGGAAACGTTTGCCAATGTGCCTCAGCTGCCTGCAGAATTTTACAATGCGCTTCTTTTCGCCACTTTTTAATCGATTTTCCCGTCTTCCCTGTTCATCAGAATCACCTAGTGCAACTACCTCTCTCGTTTACCCACTGAAACCTCCCGTAACTCATTCAGGTGGAAGGGTGAAGGTAAAAGAAATCTCAAAGTTATAAATTCTACTCAATGTTGTAATGTAATATTGTTACTATTAATATTTTTATTGTAAATATTGTTTTCAAATATTATTATCATTTTTGTTGAATGTGTTTGACATGAGAAGACACAAAATTTTAACCATTTAGATATTTCTCTCGGCTAAAGTAATATATTGGAGCCGAAAAAAGCAAACCGTAATTATTTTCAATAATATTTTGTTGTGTTATTGTGGAAACGCTTTCTAGTGCGACGTAGGCGGTATTAATATCATCGATGATTAATATACCAAAAATTAAAGAAGTAATGGAAACCAAGTTTTTAGGTATTATTTTAGATAAAAAATTTAATTGGAAAAGTCATGTGGATACCGTGTGTAAAAAAATTAATAAGTTTGTGTATGGTCTTAAGCAAATAAGAAAT
>JAOCPS010790028.1:0-10220 GCA_025505425.1 Graphium colonna
AAGACAAACGAGCAGACGGATCACCTGATGGTAAGTGATCCCGTCGCCCATGGACACACGCAACATCCGGAGAGTTGGGAGTATGCTGTCAACCTAGGAAAATGGATACAATAGGTTTATTGGATAGGATGGGTCGGGAGTAAGGATTTGGAGGCGATAGGAGTGGGAAAAGAAAAAGGTAGACATGCCCATACGGCATCCCTAAAAGTCATGCCTACTTTATTTTATGCGTACTTTATAAAGGGCGGTGGTACTTCCCCGGATGAGCGTGGACGCAAAAGTGCAGCAAAAGCTGTGAAAGGATGTTATGCTCTACCACCTACTCTGTTAAATTATACATTAATTTTTATAATCATAAACAAACAAATACTAAATATATATTATTATTTATATAAAAAATAAAAGAATATTTTAATTTATTATTGTAATGGTTTAAACTATTTTCTCTGACCTTTATATGTGCCTCTATCAAGTCTGCCGCTCTGGGTCCCAATTTCTTTAGGTTTTCCATAGTCGGAGCTTCTATGAAAGCAGGTACTTCAATTCCTGACTGCGTAAGACCTGGAAATAGAAATAATTATATATAAAAACAAATTAAAATAAACCTTAAAAATACCTAAATTCAATAATTTCAAAAATATTACCTAAGCTCATTTTCACATTAGATAAACATTTAATTTGACATTTTCACAAATAAGTTTATCATATTTTCGTGGTCTATCATTATACAGGTGAACAACTTTTAATTTTCGAGGATGTTATATGTAGGGATCATACATGAAGAATAAAAGTAATATTAATTGATCGCTGTATCTTAATCGAAAGTTAAATAACTAATTACGGAACGTGTCATCCTAGCAAATATGGGGTGGCCGGAGACCTATGCCGGACGTACAGCTGATCAGGCGCCGATCGTTTTTATAGATCAAATTGATGTAATGTATAAGCAAACATCCAATATGTCAAGCTATTTCTTCTTTAATACACAAATTAGCAAGTGTGATATTTACTAAAAGGACAATGCCTACTTTTATATGGCATAGCATACCAAGTTGCATCAAGTTCAAATATTTTTTTTAAACTAAACTTAATCTATTAACTTGTAAAGGAGTTATTTTCATACAGAAAACTCGGGTTATGGAGATATTTAATAAAACGGAAAAATCGATTCATCAATATTAGTTTCCATTGCATTCTACATCTCTATGACCGCTTGTGTATAAGTAAAGCAATGGTAACATTTTTATAATCTAAATTAAATTCCCTGTTCAAAAATCAACTCCATGAAGCGTAATTTCGTAACAAATTATGGAAATAACTACTATATTATTTTCATCTTGATGCATGAAACTTTATTGTACCGCTTTAGGATATTGTCCTTTTAAACTTTTAAAATAATAATGAATAGTAAATTGAGTCAGTGAAGAGGTTTATTGACCGATTTTAAAAGTATTGACAAGGTGTAACAAATGTGCAAAACACGGAAGAACAAACAATGTTTACACTTTAGTAAAGACTTGCTAAAGAAATTACGGAAATAATTATTAATCGATTTCTTAATGCATGAGACTTTGGTAACACTTTTGAGCATTTTCTTCTTTTAGGAACATCTTAGACTTACCTAGCAAAGCACCATTCTCGTTAGTGATATCGACGATAACTGGATTGTGTTGTGCATCTTCCGGAGCACTGTCTTCAGATTCTGAATTCCTTCTTCGAACTATATCAGAATCATTTGAATTGTCCAGAGTTTTCTCATCATTATCGCTGGATTCATCACTTTCAGATTCCGTGCCATCTGAAATCGAGAATAAAATAATTATTTTCTACAGAAAAAAGCTAAACGGACTTCAAACGCCTTGAAAGCGATTGTTAGTTAATCAAATTTTTCGGTTATTTTGATTAACACATTGACGGACACTTACGCCTATAGCAGTCAAAGTGAAGTTCACTATGTGCAATTACGGCAATAGCCGTCCAAAACCAAACGGTCGTTTTTAGACACTACGGCTATAGCGGCACAAATGTGCATTTACCGGCATACAAGTAAAAGCCTAGTATCATATTTTTATCTACCCGTTACCATGAACACTGTAAAGGGTTCGAAACATCGGGTGATAAAATTTAAAATAAACCGGGAAAAGTTGTTTAATTTAAAAATATCTAATATTTGTTTCAGAAACAAAATTATATGCTTTCATATAAAAAACCTTTAAAAGACCTTTAAAAGTCGGTTGATAACTGCCAAAGAAATTTCATAACACATCATAGATGGAACCTCTTCAATCTAAGTTGAACTGTATTAATAAATTTGGTGGGTTTTTTTTTACTTAGAACTCACGAGTTTTCTTGTAAAATAAATGTCTAAATTACTCCTTATAACATCAGTATAGGTCCATCAAAATTGAAAACGGACAGACTAAAATTTCGTATTTTTTAAAAGCGGATTTGGCCATAGACTTGTACTTACTTTCAGGAGCTATTCAATTTCAATTTCAAAGAATAACTACTGAACCAATTATTTTTTTCAATTTTTATCCATTTAAAAGTTCATACTTTAATATAAAAAAAAAATTAAAACCAGTTCATACATAAGATTTCTGTCGCAACATACATAAATATAAAAACATCTGAATTGATCCAAAGGTTATGATATATAATATATTAGAGCAAGTGAGTAGCATTCTTTTTTTACATGATAGGACATATTTTTGAAGTGGTCCCAGATTTTCAAAGCGATCGTTATTTTGTTAATCAAAATAATCGTAAAAATATGTTATCAAACATTATTTTATAAGTTTACTTTTAAAAATCAGATTATTTCTGTGTATTCCTAACAACTGTATCTATCTATTAGATATGAGGTTTCCGATTTTTGCCTTGGTGGCTATCACATAACATCAGGTTATTCACCTGACCTGTCTATGCGTTACCCATCCTTCCCATAGAAAATCCTTTTTTTTTTTAAATCATTAAAAAATGATTACTTTTACAAGTCAATTACCTTCTTCTTCTTCTTCCTCTTCTTCATCATCGTCGCTGTTTTCTCCATCGGATAATTCAGCGCACGATCCCAATTTATCCTTCATTTCGTTCTTCTTTGCTGTGTTGCCAAAGCTATTGCCTGTTAAGAGATATATTAATATAATGTAGTAACACTAAGAAAAATCGAGAGGATATTGATTTACAGCTGTTCTCTTTGGTTATGTTAGTGTAAAGTTTTTTTATTTGTTGAAAAAATTGATAATTTATGTATTAGTATACACAACTAGCTGCTCCCAGCGGTTCCACCTGCGGAAAGTTCACTTTTTTTGCAACGTTTTTCTATGCTACTCTGCTCCTACTGGCAATAGCTTGATGTTATAAAGCCGTCCTCAATACATTGACCATCCAACACTAAAAGAATTTTCCAATTTGGACCAGTCGTTCCTGAGATTAGCTCGTTCAAACAAACTCATCGGCTTTATATAGATATGAATATTTGTATAGATATGAAAATTTGGTGGAAGACCATGCCCTAATTTTATTAAATTGATGTAAATTAAGTACTAAGTGCTCTCCTTTAATATTTTTAGTGACACCAGTCACTTTGTGTATGATTACCTGCTAGTGCAACACGGGCCAGTCTTTCAGTGGCATCGGGCAATGCTGTAACCGCATCGACCACCTCCATACAGGCCTTCTGGCCTATTTCGTTGTGGCTCAAGTCCAAGGACTGAAATTGAATAATTTTAAAATTAATATGCGAAGGAAAATCTAAGAAAATTGAACTTCTATATCATTAAATAAATAATGAAATAAAATTCAAATTAATTTAAAAAAGTGCAATAAGCTCACATTTAAAAAACACATTAAATTTATATAAACATATTTTCGGTAAACAGCGAAACAGACTTCAAATGCCTTTGAAGCTAATTTTCCAGTTATTTTGATTTTAAAATCATACTACTAATCCGATTTTTATAAAAGAATTAATATAAATATGTACATACATACTACTGGATCACAATTTATAAAACAAAATAGAAGGGGAAATTCTTTAAAATATAACATATTTTTTGACCCATACAAAACTAAAACGAATTAATAAATTAATATCAGAAAAATCTACATGAACATCCAAGTGTATTTGAACCGGAGAGAATAAAAAGTATTTTATTAACAATTGAAAAATGATTGTTCAAATTTTTAATTTAAACAATTAAATCTTATATTGTAAATAAATTTAAATCACACATTTTCACCTCAAGTAATATAGAATTATCTTTGATGGCCTGCGCTAAAGCTTGAGCTCCTTTGCTCTTTAATAGACAATCGCCAAAGTTGATTGACTTCAAATTCCTTAATCTGCAAATAGATAATAATTAAAATTAAAAAATGACAAATCGAAAACTTTGTACTTCTTTTTAATAGAAATTAACAGACGGAGAGAGTACGAAATTCTGAACACAAAGTTTAATTTTTACAGAAATACATTAAATTTATAAAAAACTTACTACACACACAATACCATGTTTGCACATCACATTGACATGACACAAATATCCAACATGTCAAGAGACTTTCTTATAGTACACAAGTTGAAGAAGTTTCATAAAATTAAAACTCCACAAAAATTATAACATCCATTACATATTAATATAGATTATTTTTAATACTTACTTTGGTAAAACTGCAGCGATAGCCGCAGCTCCCTTTTTCCCAATTGTATTGTCGTTCAAATTCAGACATCTGAGATTGGAATTATGCTCAAAAGCTTCTGATAAAGCCGATACACCTACGTGGTATATTCCGTTCTGAGGCATGGCAATCTCTTCTAGTGTTCCCATGTTCTGGAAAGAGAATTTGGGTTTATTATTTTGTGATAAATTATATGTTATAATTTCCCCGTTCATTATGATAAGAATGATTTGTAAAACACACAATACAGGAGAAAAATATACAGGGTCACTGGAGAGTCACCAACAAAATTATAAGGAAGCACTTGTTACTAGTTTGTCATCATGATTATGTAATAAAATTAGGTAGATATAAAGTATGGCTGCTGTGATTGCTTGGTCGACCTCCTCTCCACGTTGTCTCACTCCAGTCACGCCGGATTCGCTTGGATGAGCATGAGATACGTAATTATTTTTTTAACTTTAGATTATGTTTACTGTAAATCAATATTTATTTTTAATAATATTTTTATTTTTCATTTATTATCCTCACATATAGCATCTTCGAGTATTGAAAGTGATTCATTAGTCATTACATGTATACAGGATACATGTAATGTATAACTTAGTCTTTTATTAAATTGTGTGATTTAACTGGTATCATTTTGAAATTCCATTTTTTAAATCACATCCACTAATTAGTCATCATTATTTTTATTTATTAAAAGGAAAACAAACCTTTTGCCATTTTAAAACTAATTACACACAACTCACCTTAAAAACTTTGGCCAATGCCGTAGCCCCCTCATTCTCCAACCTATTCCTTCCCGCAATGAAGACTTTGAGTTTCCGTGGATTAGCTGTCAGTGCTTTCGCCAGTAATTTACCGCCCGTTATACCAAGACCGTTGTTGTTTAGACGTAATTCCTGAAATCGATTGAATATATTTTTAATCGGTATTAACATATCAAAGAGTTTAGACATGGACAATTTGTTTGCAAACATGGAAAATTTTTTCAGTTTTAAGTATGGGGCCCGAACTGTAAATGTTAATTTTATTTAATTTTTACTTTTTATTGTTATAGTGGTAAAAGTCTATTACGAAACATAAGATACAGCCTGCTAACAAGCAGATGGACAGCAGTCTTAATAATGGAGTCTTGCTAGTTATTCTTTGGGTACACAACCCTAGAAACATGGTGAAAAAAAAAAGGAGAAAAGAAAATTTCTTTTGACTTATGATCCCATGTATATAAAAAGAAAAGTAATATTATAGCCTATTTTTTTGATAATCCCACTGCTGGGCAAAGGCCTCCTCTATACAGAGGGTATAGGGAGTTGTCTACCACACAGCCCTAGTGATTAACAGACTTCACATATCTTTGTCACTCATTCACATTGCCTATTCTAAAATTAACAATTTTATTGGTGCTAGCACACGGGTTTGAAGTTAGTTTTGTTTAAAGTTACAAAATTAACTTAAAAAAGGAAGAAATGGGAAAGGTAACAGTGTTAACAAAATAACAAAATTAAAGGCGCGCGCCCAGGCACTTAGCTACCACAGCTCTATGACTATGCATATATTAATCCCTAGTAGTAAAAATATAAAAATTATATACATAAAGATTATATATACCCTAGATACACATTGTCTCTAATTTAACATGTGAAATTTAATTAATTTGTTTCGCAAATTCAAGCTTAGGTGCAGAACATAAAGTAGTTTTTACAAAGCAACATCTTAAATAAGAGAAATTATGAATGAAGTTATTTCAAGGCAAAATAGTGTTCAATTTGTTATTGTGTCACAGCCGTTTTGGAGATTGTGTATCTTAAAAGAAGAAGAAAAGATTGTGTATGTTAAGGTTTTTTGCACATTAGTCATAGGCAACATATCTTTCTCTTTGTTTAGCAAAAATTGTACACACAGTATATGTGAGAGTCATCAGATTATCAATTTTTGTTCTTTGTACAAATTTACAAACCTCCAATTGTGAGCAGACATCACTCCGTAGCAATCTGGTCAATCCTTCAACACCAATTGGCCCAAATGCATTGTCACTGAGTTCGAGAACAGTCAAACGGGCACCAGCCGTTATCATGCCATCACCTAATGCCGCCTAAAAAATGAAGAAATCTTTATTTATTTAAAAAAAAACCAATTTACAAAATAATAGTGATATAATGGAGGAAAAACATTTTTTGATTTTGTTTTCGAAAATTTAACACTTAAATAGTTTTAGTTTTAAATAGTTTCAGTGTTAAATTATGATATTAATGAAACAATTTGAAGATAAGAGAATTTGTTGACATAAATATTGTTAATCATTTTACATTAAATTTCCTTCTTCTTCCATTAATAAGAAGATGAAAACTTCCTGCATAATTTTTTAGCCCTTAATACAACGCCTTATATGTAAATTTCCGAAAATTTATAATTTTGTGTGGCTTATTTTGAAAATTATGGACTTTCTTATAATCACTCATCTCTAAAATAGTGACATTTGACAAAAAACCCATTCTTGATGGATGCTTTTTTATCAAAAAAAAATTTATTTATGATAAGATGTATGTTTTGTGTTACAAGATTTTTACATTTTAAAAACATATTTTTTTTTATGGAAAGAATGACAACAACCAGAACGGTTCATGTGATGGTTAGTGACCCCGTCGCTATGGACAAACACAACATACAGAGTGTTGTATGTATGTTGTCAACCTAGGAAATTGGATAAAACAGGTTTAGTAGATAGGATGGGTCAAGAATGTATTTAATATTAGGGGGGAAAGGAGCAAGAAAAGAAGAGTGAAGTAATGGTCATCCGACATCATTAAATCATCTCACCAAAGCAGGAGGTATCTCCGTCTTCATCCTTCCAGTGAACATATCAGAGAACCTTGCAACCTTCAGCTCGGGATGGCTTTCCAAAGCCTTTGCAATTGCCTCAGCAGCCTGAACGCCGAGTGTGTTGCCAGTGAGGGTAAGGTAATGCAGATGCTTGCATGCATTGATCGCATCAATAATAGGTTGAGCTGGAAGATTAAATGTAATTAATTACCATTAGAAAATGATTTTAAAATAAGCTCAACTATAACATATTATAAATTAAATTTCTGATGTATATTTCTATAATATTATAAAGCTGATGAGTTTTTTCAGTTGAAAAATCTCAGAAACTGGTCATATTTGAAAATTTCTATTAGTTTTAGATAGTCCATTTATTTTAGTGATGTGACAGATATCCGCATCGGTATCCGCAGATATCCAAGGGAAAAGAAAGATCCTTATCAGTTACTTTTCCTGCAGATGTTTTACTTTATTAATTTTCAATATATACTTGAAACTCTTCATATTGATAGGTAGCAATGGAAATGTTTTAAATTCAAATCAGATAATTGTTTTATTTTATAAAATCAAATATTTGGCAACTTTGTAATGAAAACATATACTGAAAGTACAATACAAACAGTACATAATTCTAAGGTACTAAATCATATCATTTAATGCTATAAAGGGAATAAGGGAAGATCCATATCTGTGGATATTGGCACCAAATATCCATATCTATCCACAGATATACATTTTTAATTATCCGGTATATCACTACTTTATAACAGCAATAGAAGCCAAAATTTTGTAAAATTTTTGAAAATATTTGTCTGTCTGTGTGCCTGTTTGTATGTGCATCACATAAAAACTTCAGTATGGACTTGGATAGATTTCATAGTTGTATTATTTATAAGCAATTTAGAAGCTTAGAAAATAGAAAATGGTTTTAGATAGTGTCACATGAATATCTATTTGACTGAAAGAATTGGATTAAAACATTAAAGCTCGTTTAACTCAAAAAAAATTAACATGATTATTTTTTATCTGTGATATCCTTAAACCTGTATTAGTTAGTTTTACATGTACATCCTGTATAATTATAACAACTTACTATATTTAAAGATTAATCGTGGATATGAGATGATACAAGGGGACTGGTTAGTCACTTTCAATATTTGACATTTATATATGGGGATCATATAAAGAGAATAAAAATATTATTAAAAATAAAAATTAATTGACCACTTAGGAAACTTAATCTAAAGTTAATAATCAATTAGGAAAAGCATGGGCATATGAGCAGACATCACACAGGTGGTTTCTTTATCTTCAGGTCGATGAACTATGCCAACTGGCCATATGTTCACTGCTGGCATCATATCCATGCTTCTTTTGTTTATTAGAAAATTTAGTTAAACACTATATCCCTATTACAAGTACTGAGTGCTCTCCTTTAATATTATTAGTGACTCACCAGTCACCCAGTACAAACCACACTTGACATTATCAACTCATTCTCTTAAATATCAACAGAAAAATAAACAAGTTTCAAATAAAATCATATTAAGATTTTATTGGACATTTGCTTATAAAGTCAGATTCACAGTTTTTTGTCTTATTGGCAGTGTTTCTGGAAAACTGGTTTTTGCTGATAAAATCATACAAAACTGTATTGTAAGCACCTCCCTAGCCTAGCGGTATTGGCTGTTAATTTGCAAACTAGGGGTTGTGGGTTCAAATCCCTCTATGGGACAATGACTTGTGTTATAGATTCTTGGTCAGATTAGGGAAAGATGGGCTGATCACCCAATTGCCTGAAAATATAAAATATATAGATCCATTGCATTGGTATGTAAAAAGTTGGATAGTGCCATCTCTCTCTGGTAGTGTCGGATATCTGTCCCATTAGGCTATGAGAGCGAAGGAACTGAGAGTGCATCTGTATTTGCTCATTCACTTGTCCACTATAAATTAAATGATCCCTGTAATTTCAGACATGTATATTTTCCAATATTTGTGCAATATTTCATATTAATGGGCTATCCAATACAGATCAGTAGATCCCAACACACTCAACCAAACAAACGAACTCATCAGCTTTAATTTATCAGTATAGATATGTAAAACAACCTGCGTTTTAAAAAACAAAATGAAAGCTAAGCTAAGCTTTTAAAGCAAAAACTTAAATAATCCAATGTTAACGTTTTGTAACTTAAAAAGAGTATATTTCACAGTGATCATTAGACAAATAGTATATAAAGGCAGGAATAAAAGAATATATTTAAATCAGATAACAAATAATGAACGAAATTTAGAACAGAAATCAATTGTTTACACAGAGTAAGGTTATGTGTCCAACATGAAACCGATAAATTCGTAAAATTTTAGTTTCACAATTTAAATAACTAAAAATCAACGAATTATATACCATGATTTCATAGAAGTATGTAATAGTTTGAGTAAAAACGGTCACTTGCCATCTTTTCCTGTATCTAATTTAAGAGATTTTCCAGAAAAATCCACGCCTTTCTCGGGTAGCCCAGCCTCTCCAAGCGCTGAACTTATTGAATTAAAATCAAACGTAGACATTTCGTTGTAAAAACTTGCTACTTTCAATGTAAACTAAAACACGAAATCAAAAACATTAGCAACGGACTTAATTTTCAATTGAAAACGCTCGGTAAATTTTCTAGGGCTGTACTCAGTTAAAGTTGTCTTTGCTTAAACATCGA
>JAOCPS010790139.1:0-10220 GCA_025505425.1 Graphium colonna
CGGATGTTGCGTGTGTCCATGGGCGACGGGATCACTTACCATCAGGTGAACCGTCTGCTCGTTTGTCTTCCTTACCATAAAAAAAAAAAAAAAAAAAAACAAAAAACAATAAAATGCAAACAATAAACAAAAAGTTTTCAATTATACAAGTTTACTTTTATAAGATTTTTTTTAAAAAAAAGATGAAGTGAATAAAACAAGCAGTCAAAATATTTGACTAACCCCAGTTAAGATACTCGAAACGTTGGGACTATACAAATTAATGGGCATACATTTTAATGTGTCTACAAATAATATAAGTGAATAAAGAGTAAAAACAGAAGATAAAATAAATACAATACCTGCCAGGTTTCATTATTATTTTTGGAATCAATAATATTTTCGGAAAAAATATGACAATAATTTACAATTCCACTTCTTCAGTTCTATCTTAGACAAAAAATTGAGCTGTAGTAACCCGATAATTTAGCAGCACTTATTTTACACTAATTATATATAGTATATTATAATTACCTATAAGTACAGTTTTGTGGGAATATTTCCCCATTTAATCTAGCAACCCCAAGCGTTTTGCGTCATATGTTTATGTACGGTACATATTAAAATAAGAAAATAATATAAAATAAAACAAATAAGGACATTTACCGGTGAAACGATATCCTGTCTACATTTTAAAGTATTTCGAAACGGTTTATGCAAGAATTAATAACACAAGTCGGCATTATTTAAGAAAAAAACTTGACTACTAATTGACGTATTGTCCGCTCAAAGCTTTGTTTCGTATTGATTGGAGATTCTATTTACCGACTAGAAGTCTATTCACCGCACTGGCATTAATATTGTGTCATTGCGCTCTACCTGGATTATTCTCTAATCTGAGAATTTTACATAAACCTTTTTTTATATGGAAAGGACGACAAATGAGCAGACAGTTCACCTGATGGTAAATGATCCCGTTGCCCATGGATACACGCAACATCTCGGAGAGTTGCGAGTGCGTTATCGATCTGGGAAATTGGATAAAAAGGTTTAAGGGATAGGATGGGTGGGTATTTAGGATTTGTAGGCGATAGGAGTGGGAAAAGAAAAGGGTTGACATGGCCGTACGGCATCCCCTAAAGGTATACATACTCTATTTTATGCCGACTTTATAAAGGGCGGCGGTACTTCCCTGGGCGTGCGCGGCCGTAGAAGTGCAGCAAAAGCTCTGAAAAGATGTTATGCTCTACCACTTTAATAAAAACCTCCATATGCCCGAAGATTTTGTTGTATAATTGTATGTCTGTGTTGTTTATTTAATAAAATAAAAACGAATAAATATAAGATTTACGCGATTAATGGATATTTCAAATTAAATTAAAATTTAAATATAAACCGCGATAAAATCCGAAAAGTTGTTTATTTTAAATGTAACATAAATATTATTCGAATTGTGGTGACCCTATTGTCAGCCAACCGCTTCCGTATAACGTCTACGCCTTTGATCGCGCCCACTTTAAATTTAGACGCGTTCTAGATTTTCAATTCGAGTCGTACCCATAGTCTAGGGAAGGTGTATTTTTATTCCGTGCCCCGTGCGCCATCTCCGTGTTTTTATTGCGCTCCCCTTACCGAAATAAAACACGTCCATTCATATTCTTAACAATGTTTTTGGAGTTTTCGTCTGCAGTTTACGATTAAGACGTCAAAAACTTTTTTTACTGAACAACGAGAAGACCGTTCACATTAATAACATTTTCACTTCTCAGTCCATTATCTTGAAATATTGCAAATTAGGAGAAAAAAGGGAACCTGAAAATAAATCGGTAGTCGAAATAAAATAATATTAAGAAAATGATATCTGGAAAACAATGCAGAAAAACGAAAAATTAACATTTGGTTTCCGTTTTTCTGTAGTGAGAAGAAAATTTAATGCGTCAAAAAATCCTGACAAAAATATATATTATGCCATCGAAGACTTGGACAAAAGCCTGTATTTACAATTTCTCACGTAACCTACTTGTATAAGATTCAAATTAATTAAGGATAAAAATAAATTCAATTTGTCAAAAAATTCTAAAGGTTATCTTATCACAAGTTCAATCTTATAGTGCGTTCAAAATTATAGTGCGTGTAATTAGTGCACACGTAATATATTACAGCCTTTACAATAAACCTTATGTCCATCTGGTGAGCATTAAATAATGTTGTTTTTTTTTAAAGAGAAAGTGACAAGCGAGCAAGCAGTTTACTTGATAATTCATCGAGTAAAATTATTACACGCAAAGCCTGAAGATACGGGTTCACATTTAAATATTAATGCTATTCTCTTGGAATCTTTTCCACCACTTATAAGAAGGAGGACAAACGAGCAGATGGTTCGCCTGATTGCAAGCGACCCTGTCGCCTATAGACACACGCAATATCCGAAGAATTGCGAGTGCGTTGTCAATCTAGAAAATTGGAGAAAATAGGTTTATTGGATAGTCATGCATATAGAAAGTCATGCATACTTTATTTTATGCCGACTTTATAAACGGCGGTAGTATTTCCCCGCCCTAGCAAGATCCGTGCTGCACCGCAGCATTGGTAACACTAAACCAATTCGACAAATGTAAATGAGAAAGTTGAGATGATCGAGATCTTTTCATTTAAATAAAGAGACAACGATCTACCAACACTCCATTTCCTCGCGACTCTTTCTTTGTTGCAAAGAGCTCTAAGCTCTCTTGGCTCGGCCTTCGGCAGCCAAGGGGTGGCACAGCACAGACACATCCACTTTTCACCTTCGTAACACCTCCATCACGGAACACTCCATCTGGACCGGACATTTCTCCGGGTTTCTCTTCGCTTCCAGTGGGTTGCATCTAACCACGAATACTCCCTCCGCCACGATAAGGCGACACCAGTTGCCACCACGCTTGACGTAACGATCCCCGACTTAGCACTGTTTATATCTTCATTTTATTGCAGCGGAGACTCTTGAGAAACTTGAATACTGTAGATTATTACGACTTTTTTTTATTTAACCTTCAAATATGGAATTCTCTCAGTATCGAATACTTTTACATTAATGAACAGTACCTAACTTTATCTATTATAAAAAAAGTAATAACGTCGCTCGTGGTCACCAGCATGATGTACACTTTTTTTTCTATTTTCTTCGCCTTTAAATTTGTCGTGGTTCAACAAGAAAATGTACATGGATTTCACATATATCGTAAATAAAAAACGTGCTGTGAAAATCGAGTCCAAGTCTCTCTAACTTTCTAAATAGGTTTCAATGAAAAGTAATTTTTCGAAATTTTACAATATACATCGCATAGACAGACAAAAAAAAACATAAAAAAACACCCTTGAATATTAGATAATATTACTTGCAATAAAAAATAAGCCTGAATTTTTTGTCTGCTTCACGTCATCTATACCACCTATATCAGAAATACGTGTTTCAACATAAAACATTTCGACTTAGACTTTGACAGACATTTTCCCGCCAATTTTGACAACGTCATTCGCGCCGAAACCTCTCGACGTTGGTGGCATTTCATTTTCAATCTCCCCCCTCCCGTCACCTCGCGAACGGGCAACCCCTTGGAAGGTGGCAATAAATCACTCGTGCAGTTAATTATTTTGATTAAAACCGAGGTGCGGAAGTCGCCAAGTTTCTGGGCCACGTTTGGAACTCAGCAAAACGAAAGCAAGCGACGTTGTTCTTAAAATTTTCGGTCATATTTACAAGCTGAAATGTCAGTAGGACACATGATTATAACATTTTTTATTGTTGGTATCAAATTAATTGTAACGAGTTTTTCTCAAAGCTGAAGAAGATTTTCGGTAGTCACCTTTAGATATATGAACCATGGGATTATTTGTCATTATTAATGAAACTTTGTCGTAGAAAGCATATAACCATTTACAATCAAAATTAATTATTTATGAATAAGTTATTAATTTAAAATTATATTTTTCACTTTTATACGATTTGAAAATTATAAAAAAATTTACGGCAGCTTCTTTCTTTTATGTAGATTTTGGAAATTTTGGTTTGATAAATTGAGTTTTCTTTCATGATCTTTTCCCGTATCTGGATCCTTTTTTATATTTCAAGCACTTTTTTCTAACAATGCTTCTTCTTCCTCCTTCCTCCTAGCCTATTTCCCAAGTTATTAGGAGTCCGCTACTAATCCACCTAAATAATACCTGAATTTCAGTTTTTACGCAGAGTGGCTGGCGAAGGTCAGATCCACCGCAACCCAAATGGATAAACTGAATTCGAGGGATGGATTAGTTGTCAGGATATTTGTAGGCTTTTTTGGCATTGCATTCTTGTTCTTGACAACCGGGACCGACTTTTTACATGCCCATCCGACGCCTGGATTATCTTACTTTTCAGCCCGCATTGCTCTTACTCAAACAAGAAACAACAACACACAGTCGTTGTCCACGCGCGAGGTTCGAATTCACGATCTCCGGTTTGCACAGGAAGCGCCCATACCACTAGACTACGGAGCTAGCTTAAAAATAGAAAATAAATTCTAGATGATTTCCCAGTATTATAAGTGTGAAACTATCTAGAAGTTATTTCCTATCCCTCGGTAAAAGTATTTTCTCTCTGGGTGTAATGTATATACAAAATCTTACGATGTCTATTAAGTACTTAAGACATTAACCTTAAAAATATAAAGTTATATTTATAATATTTGTAAAGATTTAGATATCATGAATAAAGCAAATTGCAAAGGGTGACTGGGGAGTTGCTTTCAATATTCAAGGACGTTATATATATGGGGGTCATATGAGAAGAATAAAATTAATACTAAAAATAAATATTGATATACTACTGAGTAAACATAATCTAGTTATAAAAAAATATTATTCAATTCATGTTCACTTTATAGGACATGGCGTGGCCGGAATGGCGCGGAGTTCAATTGTGGCGTGCTCAGCTGTGTAGGCTCCGCGCTTTACCACGACACTTCATTAATATATTGGAAAATTTCGGCTAAAACTATGCCCCTATTTTATTACATAAATATGATGGCAATCGGGTACCGAGTGCTTTCCTTTAATATTGTTAGTGGGTCATCAGTCATCCCGTATAAAAATTGACTGAGATCTCGAAAAACTTTAATCACTTAATCAGGATCGGGGTTTTTATATGCTTCAATTGAAAGTCGGAAATCATAAGCAAGTGAGAATATCGCTCCAACAAACTCACCTTCATATTTGTAATAATTGTAAGGTTTCGGATATCGCGGATATCGGAAAAAATCAAATTAAATAAAACTTTACTGACAACTTAAAACACTTTTATAACTTAATCAGGGTCCAGGTTTATGTATGCTTCAATTCAGAAGTCATAAGACTCCACTACCGCCCGCAACGCCATCTCTGAGTGAATCGCCGCACTGACGACTTCATTTAAAATTGTTGCGACAGCGTACATATAAGTTGGCACTTGTTTTAAAATCCTTTGACGTGCTTTGATTTGTTTAAATGAGTAGAACAGAAATGTATATCAAATGGATTTCGGGAAATGCAATAGCTTAGTGATTGGAAGTTAATTGTTTTGATCGTGAGTTCAGATCTCAATTAATAAAAAAGTTTCATCCATATTACAATTCAAATTTCAAATAAAAAAAATACTCGTCTATTCTAAAGGTTTTATTACAATTTAAGAAGAGCATGCCTAACAATGTTTAAACAGTTTAGCAAATATTTCCCTGTATTTTAGTTTCTCTTTACTAGCTTTTTGTTGTCTTAATTTTTTTTTTTGTAAATATTATGTTTTCTTCCAGTCTTTTTTGTCCTACCTGGTCCACTTTTATTATTATTTATTCAAGGAATTACATCCTCAGACCGAGTTGCAATACCAAAGACCAATTAAGGATCATTTTTAAATACTTTTATTAATGCAATGATCTTTTCGGTAATACTTTAGTATTTAAATGTAAAAATTGTTAGCACAAACAATTTTACTTTAATGTTTGTAAAAATAAGAAGGGAAGGGCAGATGTATACTCTGTTCTGATTTTTAATTTTATGGAACGGAGAGCCACCACTTTTCTAACTAGTTTAAGGTGCTCGATAGACTCTGTATAGTCAGTCCACTCTATCTTAAGGAGTTTTAACTCTTATAGTTAATTACTTTCTCTGGCTCAGTGATTCAAAGTGAATCTTGGCCTCCGATACTGGATTTCACTATTATTTTCTATCCTCAGCTTTCTTCTTATGGTAATAGGCAAAGCATTGGCATTCTTTGATTCAAAATAGCAGGAAGGCCACCTACAAAGTTCTGAACAGTTTTAAAAAAAATATAAAATCTTCTAACGAATAATAAACACCAATTAACGTACCATGCTAACTTGTAGAGCGTTTAACACACATACAAATTAACATCATGCAACAAGAAGACTATAAATATATGCGTACAAACGATGCCTTGCAAGAATCGAACCGGCGAACGCGGCGTCAAAGCTGAGATGGTGAACGAGTTTGAGCCGGGCCGGGCCACCCACCGACCGGGTCCATCGCATTTACGCAGCGGCTCTTCATAAAAAACGACGTAAACACAACATAAGAGTGCAAACGAAATATATTGCACACTTTTGCAAGCAGCTAACATCGGCTTCGATATCCTTGTGCACACTGGCGGATTTCTTTGGCGTCAAATCAGATATATTAAATCATACTCGTATATAGTACATGGTATCGATTACTTTGTATCGCTTTTCGTCTCCTAAGTATCTATCTTAGATTGCCTAAGCTATTCACAAGTTAAAACAGTTAAGCAAGCTGCTAGATTACCATTCCTTAACATAATACAAGCTTCTTCAATAACTCTTTGACAATTTAGCCCACACTACTCTGGAATTCACTATCAGAGGATATACGCAGAGCGACAAACAAGGCCTCTTTTAAACACATGGTTCGAGAATTTTACGAAGGCATCAAGTCCGCTCTTTGTGATCCTTAATTTAAGGTTTGCAATGAAGAATATAATACAATAGTAAAATAATGTATATTTTGTTTTATAGCATCTCAATCTTCTATCACACCCAGGGTTGACTAGTGGATAAGGCCACAAGGTTCAAATCCACAACTTATAAAAATTAATTTTAAAGTTTTGCAATAAAAAATTGAACGAGTAAAAGAACAATAGATTCTAGTAGGACTTAATGCAATGCTTTTTAGTATGTCCATCAAATAAATCGACTGAACGTGCGGCACCTTCACATATTCGTAAAATTTTCAAACAAAATTTCTGTACTAAATTCTTCCATATGAAGTACACATACACAGCTCCAGGAATATAATCTCTAATGATAAGAGCCAAGATATCTCTTGCCAATATTGTATAAAAACATCCTTTCCTCGTGTTGCTCTTTTAAAAGTTTTCGTCTCTTTTAAAATCCACACCCTTATGGCCAACCAACATCAGATATCCGATATAAATCGACTTAGGGACAAATCACACATATGAGACATCGAAAAGAGACCCTTCTCCTTCCTTGAAGGTCGGCAGCGTTTGTCACTTCCTCTGCTGTTATACGAACATTTGGGCGCGCTTGATCGCATACCAATAAGTATGCTACTTCTTTCTTTTCCTTCTTATCTGAAAAAATACTACTTCTTTATAGGGAATAATTTCCATGACAATAAAGTGAAGTAATAGCCTATTTCTAGACAGAGGGTATAGGGCATAGTCCACTATGCAGCCCCAGTGTGGATTGGCGGATTTCACATATCTCAGAAATATGATTTCTTAGATATGCAGGTTTCCTCACTACTTTTCCTTCATCGCAGAGCACGAGGTAAGTCAGCACTTAAATTGAAATTAGAAAATTTGCAATGGAATTGCAAATTTTGTGTCGTGTGTTAGTGCCGGCACCAGGGTTCGAATTCAGGTTGGTCTAGAGTAAACAGAACTGAAGGCGAGCGGATACTGAGCTACTGCGGCTCTATAAGAAATCATGTGGAATGCTACCAAATGTATAGACAGTATACATAGACGATTTCTTAAGTTGACACAATTCTCTTCCTCTTTATTAATAACGAAGTTAAGTTTAGTCGAGAACGTAGCTCAAGTTAGGAGTTTAAAGGATATTTAGTAATAAAATGAGCGCTCTTATTACTAATTTAAAATAGTCTATATAGTCTATATCTATAAACAAAGATACCTCACCCGTCTAACATAAAATCATTAAAACATTCATCATTTAAAATAAAAGTAAGTAACAGCCCACTTTTAAATTGTCCCAATGCTGGGCAAAGGCTCAGAGGATATAGGGCATAGTCCACCACGCGGCCCAAGTGCCGACTCATAACATATTAGAAATATTATTTCATAGATACGCAGGTTTCCTCACGATGTTTTCCTTCACTGAAGAGCACGTGGTAATTCAGCACTTAAAATTGCAATTAGAAATTTGACAATTTCATTAGTGCCCGCACCGCGGGTCGAACCCAGGTGCGCCTCGAATAAACAGACTTGAAGGCGAGCACCTGGACACTGAGCTACCATGGATCACTTCGTAGTTTATATACTTGGACTTCTCCCCGCGGCAGAGATAGAAACTAAATAGAGTACGCACTAGTAAACAGGAGATTGAGAAGTTCAGTGATGAACGCTACAACCCTTACGGGTGCTGACTGCGGCGCCGTCCATGACTTCTTATGGCAAAATTTCAGTTGCGACTAAAGAATATTAAGAGTCCTTCATTCGCCTCCTTTATAAATTGACAATATGAACATTAATGAAAGAGCTATAAGTGAACGTTTTAGATTCAAATCATATAAATTTTTTAATAATTTTAAAATGGTAATTAACAACCAAGCATACTGACTAAGCAATTACTGCCGTAATCACATGCTGTTGCATGGACAAGATAACATTCTAGCTTTATGTCATCAGCGTAATTGGATCCTAAAATTGAAGTCTAAATATTTGTCATCATTCACTTAATATCATGTATACAGTAGCTTCCCTGTAGAACTTGATATACGAGTTACTCACTAGAACTTATGTTAAAGAACCATTTACTGCACTTTTCATTCCGTTTTAGTACATCATTATTAAAGTGAAATATACAGTCGCATAAGCTTTGCATTTCCAATATTTATATTACTAGTCCGGGATGATTACGAATGACATTAAATGTTTTTTACGCTGAGCTTATGTTATGATATTTTAGCTAAAGTGAAGTTATGTTACATTCTGCAGCCCGCACCTTAGATTATGGTAAATACTATTGAAAATTAAAATAGATCCTATTTCACAATTCCTATTATTTTCTCATCGTTTTTTTAATCTCAAACCAAAGTTTCATTAGTTTGCGTTTTTTACGTAATTGTTTCAGTCCAGATATACCACTGGCAACAATCGATCCCACAAGAGTATAGTGCGTAATCAAAAATGACGACGAAAAAGCACTGTAGACTGCCAGCCATCGAGGTTGTATCGATGATATTTGGTGGATTGTCGCGTCGTACGATAAACAAACTGTGCAGCAGGTATTATTCCGGACAATTTCTCTAAACACTCCCCGTGGTAAGTGCGTTATAATATGCTTAGAGATACAAAATCTGTTGGCACGGCCAGTAAATCGAGCTAATTGGAAGGGACTGGACCCTCTACGATTCGAGTAGCTCAACGTTGGATGCGGTCAAATGGAAGGAGCTAGTAAAGGGGTGCCCCGGCTCAGAGGTGAGAACAGTATTCCAAGTATGGTTGTACCTGCTCCTTGTATAGTTTCAGTATATACGGTATGATGGCTGGAAATACTGCCTCGCTTAGCTGAGCTTTTTAGAAGTTAATTTGGCTTTGTCTTCGAAGTGATCGTGAAACAGTACGTCGCTTGATATATCGACGCCAATAATTCCTATCGACGTTGTAGCAACCAGAGAAAAGTATTGGAAAATAGGATATAGGACAAAGGGTTTCTTTTTAGCGTTGAACGCGCAAACTTGTGTCCTCTGTGGCTTAAAGTGATCAAACATTAATCAACTCCAATCCGAGATTTGAATAAGGAACAAAGCCCCTACCTTCCCATGGCCCCGGAAACCTCTCGGTTATATGGGCAAAATCGCGGGAGGATGCTCACGGTCTGGTCTACAGGCTTCGATTGCACCTTTCTTGACCCCCTATAAGTTATTTGTTTCTCTTTCCTTTGTCCCTATGTCAACTTTCCCTTTATTGGGCTTGACTGTACATTAACGACTGACTCGTAGATGAGTGG